>CM057155.1:31115594-31147244 GCA_029962745.1 Echinometra lucunter
TTTTACAGAAGTAGAAGAAGATATTGGCAATAATTTGTGTTTTTAAGAACATTCAGAAATATCAAGAAAACACACGCAATTTATTACAGAAACTTGTACACAGAATGATCCCCCCCCCCCCCCACCATATGTGAAGACACGGCAATAATTCTTCTCTCTTTGACTGGATGGATAATTGGGTCAAATACATGTTTAGTAGATCATTGACTGAATGTGTGAAGAGTTCGGTTGACAATTGCACCACCTGGTTGACTGTTTAAATCTGTTGAAGTTAGAATTACTATTTTGATGTTTTTGTGAAATGAGATGTTGCACTTGCATTTGATTTATTGCATGTTAGGAAGTATGCTAAATACATATGTTATTTATGAATCATAGATTCTGTTCATGCAAATACTCTGAATAAAGCAATTTAATGGGCTTATTTTCCTTGTTACAGTATGGATCGCCCTCCCATGCTCCCTATGGGATGGCCCCAACCCAAGGAGGTTACCCTGGTGGTCCACCCCCACCTACCACCCAGATGGATGCTGGTCAGCCAACCACTCAGGTGGGTTACAACCAACCACCATCAGGCTATCAGGTACCACCTCAGCAACAACCTCCACCACCCCAACAACAACTCCCACCACAACAGCAGCAGCAACAGTACCAGCAACCAATGGGTGGTGGTGGTGGGTATCCTTCGGGGCAGTATGGCACTCCATCCCCACAGCAGCAACAACAGCAACAACAACAGCCTGGTGGCATGAATCAAAACTACCCCTCACCACACTCCTCGCTTGACTATCAGCAACAGCAGCAGCCACCACCTCAGCAGCCACAGCAATACCAGCAACAAGCAGGCAACCCTTATAACATGCAAGCCATGGCTGGTGCCCTACCGCAAGGTCAGTATGGCTCACCAGCACCACAGCAACAGTATCAACCACAGGGGCAACAGATGATGGGTGGCGGTGGCATGCAGATGGGACCACCTGGCATGCAACAACAGCAACCACCCCCTGCCATGCAGCAACAGCAGCCACCCCCTGGCATGCAGCAACAGCAACCCCCACCACAGCAACAAGAGGACACACTTATTTCTTTTGAGTAGAGATTAAAAATGCTTCATATATATTTCTAATTCTTGTCCATGTCAGTCATGAATTATTTTGATGAGTACATTTATTTACTTTACCTTTAGCCTCCACATATTCAAATGTATACATATATTCATAAGACTGTATTAATTTGTTCCCCTTTCTCACAAACTGCCACTCTTTACACTTATATGTACACTGTGAGCATTGTGTGTACATTTACAGTTGTACCTACTGAATCTATGAATAACATTTTTTCAGAGCATATAGCGTACATTTACAACAGGAATTTACAATACTTTGTTTATCATGCTGTGTATATGAAAATCTTCTCAACAAAAATTCAAAGAATATGTTTTCTGTAAATTTTCTTGGTCAAATAGAGGGGATTTAGAATATATGCTTTGAGCTACCTGAATTAACTAATTTGAATACTTTTAGTAATATAGTATAACTTTTTGAGAACATTGTAGTTTACATTTAATTTATGGTATTTTCATTTTATGAGGCATGGGGGCGTGTATCAAAAGAGTGTCTTCATGTGAATGGAACAAACAAAACAAAAAGGGAAGAAAATAAACAGAATTTTTTTCGGATTAAATTGAAGGAGTGCATATTTACGCATTATATCCTGTGTATGTGTACATGTTGTACAAATCTTGTTTCAAAGTTCTTGATTAAATTGTTATCAAATACAGTTAGATGTATCTGATGTGAGAAGTGTGGAAATTACAAATGCGAAATGAAATGTGCAATTTCATGAATAAACATGTTCCATACGTAATGAAAACTTCCACTGCTGTAGAGAAATTAATGCTTTGATTAGGGAACTTCACAAGGCTGTATAGTCAGTTAGGTATGAACATCATAGTAGTTATAATTACATGTCATATATTTGGGTAATATTCATTCATGGACAGCTTGAAAGAGCTTGATTTGAGTCATTATTGGCTATATGGACATCACCTGTGTACCACTGACTTATCTACAAATTCCTATTTGATACAGAAGCCATCCACGTCCTGTAAGCAGTGGGTTTTATTTCTAAATTTGTATGCACTAATGTGGTCTAATTTCCCCTCCACTTGAAAAAAATATGATAAAAATATAAAATATTAAGAGATGGTAGTGATTATTAAGATTATGATTATAGAAATCCAGCAGGAGGAAAACAGAAAAGCAAATATATATATATATATATATATATATATATATATATATATATATATATATATATTGCTGAAACAAAAGTTCAATTAACAATATTTCAAAATATAAACGTTGTCATAATAAGTACATGTTTATCTTTTCAAGTCGATTAGTGCACATGATATTAATATTGAAGAACACTGCACTTTATTTGTGATATCAAGTCAAAGTGTAACAAATTATGTAAATGTAACCATTCATAGCCATGTTAATCTGGAATTTTCAAGTCAGACTGAATATAAACATATTGAAATGACCATTAAAACTTTGTGAACTAGACTGATGGATTTGAAATGCATGTAAGGGGTTATCTTGCAATATTATTGTGGATTGTGGAAATGTAAGGATAAATGACTGAATAAACACAAAGCTTAAAAGAAATTAACATTCACATCTGTGCCATTTTTATGTATATTCTTGGGGTTTTTTCAGTGTTATCCATATTTGAACTTGTAGACAGTATGGTCAATCAAAATGGCTGTGTTCCCATTTCATATTTCATAAATGCTGAATCATTTTCAAAAGGTTATGAAATGAAATACACAAAATTACTCTGAAGATGTCAAGGGCAGGGAAATACATATACCCATGAAATCAATAAATATATGAATAATTATATCATAAATAAATATATGAATAAATAAATTGAAATAAAATAACCACACATTTTAATACCTCCATAAGTGAATTATGTCGAATAATAACATTAAATTTCATGCTGACTTTGTAACATGGGCAAACCCTCTAATGAGTAGACACATTTTCTTGAAGATTGGAAAAGGTTGTGCAGATAAGTCAGTCATAAGTGTGATAAAGAAAAAAAAAATCCAAATGTCACTATTTTCATAAAATTGACAGTTTTTCTTCTTGATCTGTTTAAGAATATCAAGTTGTTTGGTTAAAACTCAATCCACAATTACACAAAATAACATCCCCCAAAATGATAAATAAATAATAATAATAATAATGAACAGTGCTCATTCTCATAAAATTACCATTTACGAAGTATATCTCGGACTCTTAGGAAAAGGCTTATTAAATGTTTGGTTTGGAGTGTAGCACTGTATGGCTCTGAAACCTGGACTATCGGGAAAGCATATGAAAGGATGCTTGAGAGTAGTGTGGTTATGGAGAAGAATGGAAGGAATTACGGGGATAAATTCACTAACCAATAAGTATTACACAGAGTGAATGAAGAAAGGAACATGGCGGAGATCCATGGGCACCGTTTCATGAAAGTTGTCAGCACTGACAAGTTGTCATCCTCTGACAATTTTAGTAAAATCCTTGGGTTTGATTGGCTGAGAAGCACTGGTTGCTGTACGATAGTAATCGTCAGAGAATGACAACTTGTCAGTGCTGACAACTTTCATGAAACGGTGCCCAGAAGACGGAAGAAAAAGTGGTTGGGATACATTTGAAAGACGCTAGGTCGTGGGCTTTCATGGGGAATGGATCATAATTTGCTGACACCATGCAGACTTTGTGAAAAATACCAGTAATAGAGCTACATTTCTGGAGCACAGCAAAACAAGCTGTCCCACCACAAACATTCTTCGGCCTGCTTCGGGCATTCTTGGGCCAGGGAAAGTGAGATAATGACTTTGCCATATGGGGAAAGGGTGAAGTATACAGAGCATTACATAAGGTCTGTTGGTCATAAAACTCACAGTGATGGACAACACCTGTTACTGGGTAAGCACCCATGGTGTCAAATGCTGCGAGACTGGAAGGGAAGATGAATGCAAAAAGAGGGAGAAATGGACCAAGAACTGTGATGGTGTCTGATCTGAAAGATGACTTGACTTATGGCATGATGAAGAGGAAGGAGAAAAATCGAGAGGGGTGGAGAAGGAACTGATGTCTAGACTCTTGTGTGTGGACCTGTTCCTCTGGTAAAACATTCCCAGAAGATCTTTAATGTTAGTGGTTTTGTATGCATTTAAGCTTATTTTCATCCCGACATTTTTAGAAATATCTGTCTGTGGCAGAACCCAATGCATTTATACAGTACTAGGTAAACATATAAATGTACATTGCCCCCCCCCTCCCCCTCCATACCCCCTCCTCTCCCTTTTTCTCCCTCTCTCCCACTATGGGGGGGGGGGGCCGGGGTTCTGTGTCTTCATTTTGTTTTCTTTTGCTTTATCTTTCTTTCTATCTCTCTTTACCTTCTGTGTTTCTCTGAGTTATAAGACCTTATACTTCTCTTGGAATAATATTTACTCACTCTCTGCCTTTCTTTGTTTCTGTGCAATACCCTAACGTCTCAAACAAATACTACTCTATAGTATAAAACCTCCTTATGCCTCTCTCAGTCAGTCTCGGAATACTGTTTACTCTGAGTCTTTCTGCCTCTCTGCCTATTTTGTTTATCTGCACAAAGCCTGACATCTCAAACAAATACTATAAAACCTTCCTTTACCTCTTGAAATACTATTTACAGAGTCTAAAGGTTGTATAATTATCTGCACTGTAATATCCTCTCTCTATATATCATGAATACAAAGTTGCAGGCAGTCTTTCGTTTTCAAAATGATCATGTTTAATTGATTTTAGTATTGACTACGCGCTCTTACTCCCAGGGCAGGTCCGAGGGTATACAGAGTTTACAAGTACCTGATGTTAAAATTAGTCAATGATAGCAGAAAGAGCAGTATAGAGAGAGGGCTGAATACGAAACGACTGCATATCACCTGCGAATATAAATCAGTGGTGGTAAGTTATATCTACCTTCCAGTCCACTAACGGTTTTATTTTATGCTATCTTACTTGAACTTCGCTTTATAGAAGTATATGTCTACATGCATGGTCTACGGATCATCGACCAAACGCCCGGGCTAAACGCCGCTCTTCAAAACCGCCGGAACACACATTTTTGAGAATAATTTCTAGTCGTAAATCTCCTGAGTCTGGGGGAAAAGCGGTCTACCCTGATAATACTTTCACTATACTGTTGTTAATTTGCATAATGATTGTATGCAAATCAGTGGCGTAACAGCCGGGGGGCAGGGGGGGCAGAGTGCCCCCCCTGAAGGATTTCAGCGGGAAAATCCACCAAACCACCGGGAAAAAATGAAAGGAAGGGAAAGGAAGAAAAAGGAAGGGAGAGAGGGAAAGGAAGAAGAAGAAAGGGAAAGAAAGAAGAAGAAAGGAAAAGAAAGAAGGAGAAAGGGAAAGAAAAAAGGAGAAAGGGAAAGAAAAAAAGGAGAAAGGGAGAAAGAAGAAGAGAGAGGGAAAAGAGGGGGGAAAAAAAAAGCAAAGTGAAACAAAAGAAATGAGGAAAAATTTAGTACCAAAACCCCCGCAGTGGCTTTCCCTGTAGACCCCCATCAGGGGCCCTAAGCCAGAACCCTGGGACCCACCCGCTAAGGGCTTCAAAACAAGCAACTCGCGGTGCGGGCTCACCTCCGCATATTATTTTCAAGACTTAGTTACCGGGAAATTTTCGGCTATGCCCCCCCCCCCAAAAAAAAAAAACAGGCAGAGAATTACACCACTGATTCTAGACTTAATTACCGGGAAATTTTTGGCTATGCATATGCCCCCCCAACCCCATAACAGGCAGAGAGCGGGAACTGACAGCGCAAAAACGCCGGAGCTTCCGCGCAAAGCGCACTGCACCCTCCCCCTTAGGGAGCACTACCGTCCTCCTAAAATGAAATCCTAGTAACGCCGCAGAAGATAGACTTTATTACCAACAACTAATAATTCAAAGAAACGTCGGAGCTTCCAAAACTCCCCCCTCCCTGCACCCTCTCCTCTAGGGAGCACTACATTGACGTAAATTCCAAGGGGTAGGGGGATCTATCACCTCCACTGGGGGGAGAGGGGGGAGGGTGGGTACAAATTCCCCCCCCCCCCCATGCAGACACTTTTTAAGGAAGTAAATATATTTCAATTAATCAGTAAGTAAAGATTCTGAATATCTATCATAAACAACCATTATAATAGAATTTCTTTTTGAAAATGATATTGAAAACAAAAAAGTTGTTATTTTTGGCTCGCTCGCTTCGCTCGCTCGTCAAAATCTTAGGATTTCCATCCGACAATGCGATTAAAATCGAGAAAAGTGGATATTTTTGGCTCGCTCGCTTCGCTCGCTCGCAAAATAGATATGAAAATGTGTGTGACAGGGAAAAAAATCGTTTAAAAAGTTTTTCATCCCCCACTCCTCAAATTGGATTTACGCCGGTGGAGCACTACCGTCCTCCTAAAATGCAGTCCTAGCTACGCCACAGATTCTAGACATAGAATAGTTACCGGGAAATTTTGGGCTCTGCCCCCCCTGATAACAGGTACCTGTTACGCCCCTGATGCAAATGATGTGGTTTTGTCTACGTTTTTCTCAGATGCTTGGCCTCGATATATCGTCCAAAATTTATAGCGTTCAGTGCAGTCAATGGCGCAATAATATCGTCAGTAGTGCGAATGAAAATCGTGTACATAATCTAGTAACCTCGTTATGATGTTCGTAGCGCTCGAGAAGCAAGTAATAATTGTCAAACTAAGGTATGGATGGATACATTGTACGAGTAGTTACATGTATATCTAATTTCTCGACATACAAATAACAATAAAATAACAATTATAATAGGAGATTCTTGAACAGCACTCATGTCTGCCACATTTGCCATTCCTGATGCTATTGTTTTACCTTTGCTTTGCCCGAGTTTCAATTATAGCACTCAAGCATGAGGAATGAATGCCTGCCAGGTACCCACTTATAATAATGTCACCTCACTCGGGTCGAGCAGTGTCAGCAAATGTACATCATTGCCTTGTCAAATAACATTTAGTGCTGCACGGTAGAGATTCGAACCCCTTACCTTGTGGTTCACAGCCGGGGATCGACATATCCACTAGACCAAAACACCTTTATGAATTTTTATCACACTTGGTATCTTCAACTAAAGTAATATGTCAAGCTATAATCAAAATTATAAGAGCAATTCAACGGAAAATGTTCACTTTCCAAAAATCACAAGATTGGCGCTAACCCCAGAATTATTTGTGCTATATCACGGATAAATTTAGTATCAAGCAAAGAACTCAACAGGGTCTTTAATTTGATATGTGTATCACCAGGATTGAAGTACAATCAGACATGATTTTCTTATATATTTAAAAATAAAAATAAATAAATAAAAAAAAACTTTCGGGGCAAAATGTGGCAACAGTTTTGATCAAAACGTCATAATGTTCGAGTATCATCATTTCACCCCACAAGCATTTCAGATTTGATTTCTAGGTTGTAAATTTTGGTGAATGGATCATAATACTAATTTGAGGTTGGCATGAGCCCCTGAATAAAGCAAAATAACAGCGGTTTCGAAAAAGTACTCAAAAGTGTCATGTCCATAAACCTCGGAGGGCTTCCTCTTCATATTAGAACGAGCCTCTACATGTATTTATATTTAGAGTTTGATTATAAACTTCTATTTATACTTAAACTGGACTAGCTGAACCCGAAACCTTACAGATACAACAGTCCAAAGGGGGAAAAATTATTGTCCATTTTGTGTCATGTCCGTTGTGATTGCAAAGGTCCCACTTTCTCTTCAACTTTGTTGTGAAATGCTGTAAAATTTGCTACCTGTCCCATATATATATAGTTCAATGTGTCTGTTAAATGTGTCAATGCCTGTACTAAATATGTCTTATAACTCTTGATTTTGCTTAAAACTTTCTTTAGCGACCAATCATAATAAGTCTGGCTGTCATATGTTCGTTACACTGTCATAATAGCGATGAGTATATGGTATATATATATATATATATATATATATATATATATATATATATATATATATATACACACACACACACACACACACACACACACACACACACACACACCATAATCCATGTATACACCAAGCTACACAACGAAAAACGTGTTTACTGCTAAACACACAATCCTTGGCATGATTTTCTATTTTCCTTTCCATTGTAATGGCTTTCATTTCCTCGCGATGCTAATGGAAGTTCTGCATGACAAACCTATAGATATACTATAGGCTATTTTCACTTGATATAAAAAGTGCTTTGTCATCGATGTCCAGTATTGGAAGTTACCAGGTAGTGACACATTGTAGGTCAAATGAGTATACAGGCTTTTAGTCTTTGAACTGTATTTGAAATGTTCCACTATTGGTGAAATTGTCAGAAGAGGAGGGAGCTGTTGCAGAGTTGCAGTAGAAGAGAATACAATTATTTCGTTGATTCTTCAACAGTTTGCGAATTACTTGCATGGCTGTGATTAATTCAAGGTGAGCAAATGACAGTCATGAACCGAATCGGTTTATATTTTCTGATAGCAGACTAGTATTGACGAAACTAGGTGTCTAGGGAAATGCGGATAATTATTTATCTTGTCTATTCATGGTTCTGTCATGTCTGTATGATGCTGATTTTTATTATGTACGAGATCTTGATTGGCTGATGCCACTTTCATGATTTTTTTTTTAAATCTTAAAAATCACTTAATTTGCAGAAACATATGGTGCCAAACACTGAGGATTTGGAGCTCATAACTACAAGGAGTTGATACTTTTCCAAAGAGTTGTTTGTAGAAATGGCTCCCACAGCGGAGGCTTCCGATGGGGAGTATGATGTGATCGTGATAGGGGCGGGTCTTTCCGGACTCACTGCGGCCTATCATCTTACCAAGACAATCAATGGATGCAACGTTCTCGTCATAGAAGCAAAGGGTTTGTCTTTATTAATCAATCTTTCTCAACTAATCTTCTTTATTAATAATGATAGTTGAAAAACAAAATACTTTTTTTTTTAAAATTAAAACCTCTCTATATCCTTCGCTCTTACATTCACTCCCTCCCTTTAGTTATCACTCTCTTTAATACAAAATATTTTAAAAATTATATCTTCTTATTACGCAATTTCTCAAGAACCTCTTAAAGCCAGAACGAACTGGCACCTTTGTATGAGATTTCGAAATAGCGCCTTCTCAGTCCTGAACTACTGATTCTATCCCGTTTTTTTTCTCCCGGCACGCATTATTCTGATCAATGCGAGCTTTATTTTTGACACACATCTGTCAAAATGTATATGTATTCAGACTAAAGCAATTCACTAGAAGCCAGGAAGGGCATGTTCTAAGATAGTCTCTGATTGTGAGTAGCCGGAAGTTGGCGCTGTTGTAAATACATCATTTCAGAGCTATATAAGCGCCAGTTCATTGTGGCTTTAACCCGCTGACTACTGAACTTGTATATTCCCATAGACTTAATACAGGGGCCACCTGGTTCCATGTAGCCTATGGGTTAAATGCCAAGAAATTATGTTAATGGCAAGAGCTGAATTCCAATTTATATGGTATCTCGGTCTTCTGTACTATGCAATGTCATTATCATCTCTCAGTCTCTCTCTCTCTTTCTCTCTCTCTTTCTCTCTCTCTTTCTCTCTCTCTCTCTCTCTCTCTCTATCTCTTCATTACTTACTCCCTCTGTTCTTCACTCTCTAATGTCCTGTCAGTCTCAGTCTCTCTCTCTCTCTTTCTCTCTCTCATTCTCTCTCATTCTTTTGTTTGCCGAGTGGCTACTACACAGAGAGAGAGAGAGAGGGGGGGGGGGGGACCGCCCCTCCCCACAAATCTATTTCGCTTTCTGCAGTGATCAGTCAACAGTAGGCTACAGGTGCTTCGGCTACTCTGTAATAGAGCTAAAATTTTATTGATAATGATTGAAACACATTGCGCTGAAACTTTTACCCTCTTTACCTTTACGTTTGTCTTACAGATAGGGTTGGTGGAAGAACCCTAACAGTGCCAATGCAAGGTTCAAATGGAACAGACTACTGGGATCTAGGGGGCCAGTGGGTGTGCAGGTAGGTCTGATCAATGCAAAGGTTCCAATGGAACAGACTACTGGGACCTAAGGGGCCAGTGGGTGTGCATGTAGGTCAGATCAATGCAGGGTTCCAATGGAACAGACTACTGAGACCTAGGGGGCTAGTGGGTTTGCAGGTAGGTCTGATCAATGCAAGGTTCCAATGGAACAGACTACTGAGACCTAGGGGGCTAGTGGGTTTGCAGGTAGGTCTGATCAATGCAAGGTTGCGATGGGACAGACTAATACTGGGACCTAGGGGGCCAGTGGATGTGCAGGTAGGTCTGATCAATGCAAGTTTCCCATGGGACAGACTACTGGGACATAGTGGGCCAGGTCTATTTTTTAGATTCCTTCCCTTTTCTCTGCATGCGTTGTGCACCCTTTGCCATCCTTCTCGATCCTGTTTGATCGGCTACCGTCCTCCGATTCTTCATTTTTCCTCTTTTCGCTCTCACTCTTTTTTCTTACGTCATAATTATTGTATATTACCTTCCTTAAAACCTACTGCTAGAAAAAGTACCCCGATAAGAGCCAATGTGAGTTTCAAATTTTCGATCTTTATTTGAGATCATCTTCCTGTATGATAAAAAATAAAGATCGAAAATTTGAAACTCACAATGGCTCTTATCGGAGTACTTTTTCTAGCAGTATATCTTCATATCTTCTGTGGCAATATTGGATTCTTAAAACCTAGATGGTAGTGTTTTCATCTATACAGATCTGGCTCGAACTTAAATGCCAATAATTTTTTTATTGCGCTGTATCTTGATATTTCATTCATCACTGTGTTGATACAGTCGCCGATCAATTAGGAGGAAGCAGCAGGGAAAAAAGAGTTCAGAAACTGCAAGTTTATGAGGTTTATGAAGGCATTTGACTTGAATGGATTAATATTAAAAGGCTCTTAATGGGTTCCTGTCTAAAGGCCTTACTTATGCTCACGGTCAAAGATCCTTATTGGGGTAGTGGGGGGGGGGGGGGGGGGGTCTTATTCATTGATGGTCTTTAATGATGTCCTTATAAGTGAGGAGGAATTTAGTCCTTATCACAATCACTTCAGTGCAATATCCAACACAATACAGATTGATGTATGCAGTCTTATGATTAATCGTGTTGTAACTTCAGTCTTTTTTACCACAGGCAGACGCTCCTTGCTTCATTAGTCTGTACTCAACAGCATCTCTTCCCTTCCAGCGCTCTTTCTTTTCCCTCACTCTCTTCTCTTCTTTACTTTTCCTTCTCCATTTGTTATTTCATACAGCCTCATCTTTCTTTCTCTCTCTCTTTCTTTCTTTCTTTCTTTGCCTCTTCATTCTTTTTCCTCTTCTTTCATTTTTTCTCCCCCTTGTTTCCTTTTCTGGACGGGAAGGGGTGTAGTTAGTATAGTTTCACCGGCGTAAATTCATTTTGAGTAAGGGGGGGGGGGGGGGATGATCACCTTTTTTTACCGATTTTTTTTCCGGTGAACTCACACTTAAGAATCTCACACACACACCCTTATTTACCCGCGCAGCCCCCACACATGTATAGTATTAAAAATACCCACTTCTATGGTTTTTAAGAGCACTTCAAATAAAAAAAAAATTAAAATGACATTTTTATTAAAAAATTCACCAGAGATTAATTACAATATCATTGTTACCTGAATTCATAGACTTTATTTCTTCATAAAAAGAGGAATTTGATAACTGTTTTTCCTTTTCAGGGAATGTATTGAATTCATCCAAACGTTGGCTTAAAAGTTTGTTGAAAGGTGTGCTGGGGGAAGGTGTCAACAAGAAAAGCCCACAATCCCTAGAAAAGGGTAACTTTATAAGTTTTTGTTTCAAAGTACGGCCGATTTTTCCCTCCTCGATGTCGGCCTGATGATCCATTAAACCTATTTTTTGTACAGATAATCTCTAGGTCCCCCCTTTTTAAATTCATGATAGAAGTATGCTGTCTAATGTATTTGTCTTTAATAATTAGTATCACGAAAAGCAAAGCAGTAAGCATGTCTTGATACATTCTCACGAACAACGAAAACAAGTAAGCAGGCAACCCCCCCCAAAAAACCCCCCCCCCCAAAAAAAAAACAAGCAAGCAAGCAAAAACAAACAAAAACTATAACTTATATTTCTATAGCCATAATATCATGGATTGGAATTTTGACCACACTTGAATGATCTTTGTTTTCTGAAACACCCATGACTTTAGGGAAGCGAATAAGTGACAAAGATATGATTTTGTTATCGCTGTATTTTAATTGCCCCCAAGAGGAGTCATTCTGTGACGCAGGACTGCGCCAGCGACCGACGTGGTTTCTGATGCGTCATAATAAGAGTGACATTATGCATACAGTGAATACAAAATAAACAATGGTGCAACCATAACACTGAATAGCTGGCGTTACAAGCTTGATTAATGCAGGTATATAGCGATCTAAATCTAAATGATACGGCGCGTTTAAAGAGCCACTCCCCGTTCATATTTTGTTTTTGCTATATATTTATTGATAATTTATAATTTCATTTACCACGTGAAACTAATAATTTGCTATTTTATGTATAACTATATAATACCGCATGAAAAAGCAGCTGTATGCTTCCCGTCAGACTGACATGGGCTATCCGCCGTTAGGTATATCAGTTTTCGCGGTAACGAAAGCAATCAATCATCACCATGGTCTATTGATATAATTATCCATTTGATTAATTACCATGATAAGCAAAAACTTAACATCACATTTGAAACGATATATGCATGCAGTACAAATACTTTTAAAAAGTTCGTTATATCCGTGTATTCTAAGTTCAATATTCATGTTAAATTTCGATAAATTTTATGTAATATAATATACAGTTTCTCTTATCTACATGTATAAACCACGTAAAACCTCTGCTTCATGTAATATGCCCGGAGCGTATACGAAGCGTTGGTTTGCTGACATAAAGTGGTATCAACGATTGGCGCGGCCTTGAATGCGTCAATACTGCTGTATAAAAAGTGATTGCAAAAAAAAAAAGCGCATAATATTGCCTTGAATCACTGGCATGTGGGCCAACACAGGATTGGCTAGCGGAGGCAAAGCACTGAAAATGACGTACGCCTCCTGTGCGACGGGCATTGCACATTGCTCAATTAATTTCTCTAGATGGAAACAGCAGGTTGTTCTTCTGCGTGTCTGCAACAAAATAATCGTAGCAAGGCTTTCTGAAACCTCTCATATCGAAAGGAATATATAACGGGGTTTATCCAAGCATTACTAAAGGCAATCAGAACGGTGATTTCATAGACTGTACCCTGTAGCTCGCCACTGTGATTAACGATGTGATGCAGTGTATATATATCGTTAGGTGCCCAACAGATGACGTAACAAGCAAAAACAATGAACATGGTTCGCATGACGTTTCTTCGAGCGCGTTCCTTAAAGTTGACCACTGCCGTTGTCCCGTCGGGACCGCGACGCAGATGTACAGCTATGACGATGTAAAAAACAGCGATTGTGAGGATGATGCCTGCGAAGTGCACACTGGACAACAAAAAGCTTACGCCCAGCTGCACATCTTTGTTAGGAAACCGAATTATGTCGCACCTTTCCCCGTCAAGTTGCGTCAAGATTAAAACGTAGCAGTTGACGCAGGAGCCATAGATCCAAGGAATCGCTGCAAGCAATGCTATTCGCTTTGTAGTCATCCTTTGGCGGTAACGTATGGGGTAGACGACTGCACAGAAGCGCTCAAAAGTGATCATCAAAAGGTTGACGGAACTAGCGGTTATCGTTGCCCAGAAAGGATACCAAGACAACCAAAAGACACAGATGAATCGAGCAAGATCTGGTCGATCTTGATACAGTATACCGGGTTCCAATGTAAGGATCAGCAATAGCAATGACGTCATCAGATCAATCAAGGATTGGTTGGCGATTAGAAGGTTGGTTGCGTTCCTAAGACTCTTTTCGGAACCCATGATGGCGAGGACTAGGCCGTTGTCGATGATGCCGAACAAACCGAATGCAATGATCACGGCGGACCATTGATGCGATGGAGAGTCGTCCAAGGTGTCATCGATCACCGTTGGAAATGGGGTTGAAGCGTCCATGTTGTAAATCTTTCTGGTTGAGAACAAGAGATTTACAAAATCAGGCAGCCTGACTACTGATGATTATTTGGCCTATATATTTGTCAAAAAAGCTTGTACTTTATTAGATCCCTCGAATCTAACGTGACTGCAGCACTCCAAGAATAGTTGCTCATCTGGATGGGTGTCCGTGACACACTCGTGCTTGCGCTATATTTTCGGCGTACAGTGTAAACATTCCCATGATGACGGACCGGGCGACGAACGCGCACGATTCAGTAATGGAGGTTGTATACAATTATTTTCACTTTTATTAAGTGTGTATGAGTGACAGCGAATCATTTACATGCAAACAGCACAGCGAGCAGGCGTGCTCAAACCGTTAATGCAAAGAATAAAAACAGTGTTTCATCCCCTTAAGATTGATTTCAAGAGGATTGCAAATAATTGCCCACCAATCAACGTAATATAATTAGGAGAGAACTTTTATAAAAATACGATTTCATCTGGGAATCGTAAAATTATCATAAGTGATAATAGATTTTCTGATATTTAATGACAATTGCCCTTTTCATTAGGATTAGATGAAGGAGAGAGGTGGTGACGATCAGGGGAGCGTTTCATGAAGAGTTTTGTCAGTGATTTTCACTGACTAATTTGCTCTCAGCCAATCATATGTGAGGATTTTTCAGTAGCTTATAACAGTTGTCGGTGAAAATCACTGACAAAACTCTTCATGAAACACTCCCCAGGTGACCATACATCGATCTTATTTGGGGGAGGGGTGGATGAATAATAATCTTCCCCTCCAAACCTACGCTCAAAACCTTTCCTCGAAACACATACAGCCATACAGATTTTGAGATTAAAGTTCAATGTCATTAATATTACTGTCACTAAGGTGAAAGAGAAAAAAAAAATTAATGTCACTATTGATCTCAATTAATGCCATGAATATTACCATCATCATCATCATCATCATCATCATCATCATCATTATTATTTTAATCATGATTATTATTATTATTATTGTTATTGTTATTGTTGTTATTGTTGTTATCATTATTTTGTATTATTATTGTTATTATTATTACTACTATTATTATCTTGATTATCATCATTATTATTATTTTATCATTATTATCATTTTATTTATCTTTATTATCATCATCATAATTAATATTATCATTATATCATTACCATTTTTATCAACTTACATCTCTCATCTTTGCCATCACTATTACAATCAAAGTGCCACATAACACATTGCTAATTTGCCAATGGTTCTCAAATATTTTGAGTTTAATAATAAATCGCTTCTCAGCTCCGCATATAAGTTTGGTACCTAGAACTGTGAATGAATGAATGAATGAAACGTTATTACCTAGATTTGATCATAGTACAGCATAGTGGAAATACCGCAGATATAGCAATACTGCCAAGCCCTGGCGCCTTTGTTAAGTCACTTAAAAAGCAACAAACTTGTAATACATATCGAGAGTTCAGAGCAACAAAGGGCTATCTGCATTTTTTGGAAATTTTGATAAATCTTGAAATGAAGATGTGTTGCACTGACACACTGCAGTCTAAAGCAGATAGACATATACTTTGGATGATACCCAGCTGCAGCAAAGTTTGCTGTAGAAACCATTATTACCAGTGGGTTCCTGGTCTCTCCTGGATCATTTTGATTTTGAAGTCTCATTTTTACCAAAAATGCAGATATCCCTTTGTTGCACTAAACCTTCGATATTTCAAAAGGTTTACATTCCAAGTGAGAGTCATGACAAATACGAATGACGTAATAATAACTTCCTGTAGCATGATGATTATGAAATGAATAGAGGATTCACCAAATGTAACCAATGGATATCGTCCCATATTGTTATAGGACACTGATAAAGCATTTAGGAATAAAGCATTTAGAATATTCATTTTACCCCTGCATAAGTGTTCATTTCTCATATTCCAGAACCCAACACCATGTCCTCTGGCTTCTCAAAGAATTGGGAATGGAGCAGTACCCTCAATACAGCAAGGGTACTAAACTTATGCAGAGCGGAAATAGTTCCAAGGTCAAAACCTATGAGGGTGAGGTGCCGTCTTTACCACTGCATGTTCTTCTGGATCTACTCCATTTTGAAAGAAAGGTAAGATACAGGAGGCTATCTTCAATATCAGAATCTTACTCATATTGAAAAGAGAAATTAATCCCACTCCTGACACCCAAAATGGTGCACGAATCGTATTGAAATAGTACCCCTACCACTTCATATTTTTAACCATACTGAAAAGAAAATTGAGAATACACTTATCTCCAAGTTTGTAGTAACTGTCTGGCGGTCATACAGATTGGCACAAAAAATCAAATCCCACTGCTGACATCTAAAATGGAGTAGATACAGTTGAAAGTTTAGGACCTCTCACTTTATTTGCTTCTTGATCCAACCAATTTAGAAGGATTTTACATGTGTCTACAAAAATGTAAGTCACCTTTCGTCGAGTTAGTATTTTTGAAACTGAGAAGACTTTCATGAGTAATGTCTTCTTTGATCTTTAACAATTTACAAACCAAAACCCCCCAAACAAAAACAAACAAAAACAAAACAAACAACAACAAAAACAGGCCTGGAAGAGAAAGGAAAATTTAACATATTGAGTTAATCAACATATATAATATGCAGGAATCGTATTGTCTCTTACGCTCTTTCTGTGTTTTTATTATCATTTTACAGGTGGATAGCCTTGCGAGAGATGTACCTTGCAATGCACCATGGAAAGCCAAAAATGCAAATGAATACGACAGCATTACCTTTGAACAATTTCTTGCCAGAGAAACATGGACACAAGGTTAGTTGATTAATGACACCTTATGCAGGTAGGTCTGATCTTATCTCTCTCTATCTCTTCCATCTTTTTAAAAAAATTACTTTTTTTTTTTTCATTCTTATATCCCAACTGTCCATTTGTTTTGTATCCTTATTGCCTTTACTTCTCATCGTGTTTGGTATTTGTATGTTGATTTTAAAAGTCTGAGTTGGGCTCATTTCGTTTTTGCAAAATAAATTTCTAAGTATAACTCTTCCCAGTATGTTTTGGGATCTGTATAATACAAGCAATGCTTTTAAATTAGGTTCCACCACTATTATAATTTCCTTTCCAATCATTTTGGCTACTTCACTGAATTGTTGTTTACTTTTATGAATAATGTCATTGTGTTCTTGTAATCTATACTCAACTCTCACACTTCTTGTTAAAGGAGCCAAGGAGGTCGTGGAAGAAGCCTTTACGGTTGTCAATGGATCCCGAGGCAGGGGCTACAGCGCCCTCAACTATCTATTCTATGTAAACTCGGGCATCAGCAACAAAAGTCTCTATGACAACAAGGATGCAGGGGCACAGGAGAACAAGATAAAGGTCTGTATTGCACTTTCATCTGTGCTGATCTACGTCAGGGCTGGTCATGCTTGTATGGTACATTAGTGACCACTGATCATACTCCGCTTCCATGAGGCATTGTCATCCATGTATTGCATGCTTCAACTGGGATACAATATATTTCCAATCTAAATTCATTCTTGATTTTCAATGAGTCAGAATGAATAGTCATTTTGAAGTTTATCATCATGATCATGGTGCTGTATAGTCTGCCTTTCAAAATTTCTAGGCAAACCAAAGTTAAGACCTTATCTTTAATATCATGTCACGTATAGGGAGGCGCACAGACCATAAGTAAGAAACTCCAAGAGCAGCTTGGTCAGTCCAGTGTCCTACTTTCTGAACCAGTGGTCAGCATTGACCAGAGCTCAGGATCAGTGGTCACGGTTCAAACTCTGTCCGGGAAAACATTCACCTGCAAGTATGTCATCAACTCAATGCCCATGAACTTTACAGGTGTGTTGATTAATTGCGTGAAAACTGAATTAATGTAATTATGTGTTTGTATAGTAACATAATATACTGTTTGAATATTTATTCAGTTACTTCTTTTCCATGCGTTGTATCATATCTGGCAAAAATTGTGCATATGTAATTTCCTATTTTAGTGTACACATACAGTAAATGTGCAGGGTAACAAGTTCACCAGCTGACACAATAGGAGACTAAAATTGGTTGAACAAACTTTGGATATTGATAACTTCTTTATCAATTCTAGATATACAGTTACAATTACAAGGTCCTATTCGTTTGTTTTCTTTATTTGTGATTTGATAACATATCTAAATTGTAGTGATTAGTTACAGTATACAAAGATCAACGAACTATGCCATAATATATCTCTCACTCTACGGAGAGTGCATGTTTTGTATATCTATTTCATTTTTGTATGGTTTGTTTATATCCATTTTCTTGTCAGTATTGGCTTTGAAACGTTGGATTCCAGTCTCTTCTCTATCCTTCTCTTTACACAGTGGTGACTTGCAAAAATGCGTTCGACAAAATATAGGTTTATATTGCTTTAGATTTCTCTGTCTTCAGTGCGAATTAACACCAGAGTAATTCTATAATATCGGTGATGCTGTGATTTGGAGTGAATAATAACAAAAAAATTATATATTTTCCAAACTAATGTAACATCTCTTTCCTTGTCTCTCGTTTAGCCTCTATCCAATACGTCCCAGAGCCTCCTGCAAAAAGACAGGCGTTTATAGCCCACACCAAGGTGGGACATCTGCTTAAGTTCATTGCTACCTACAAGACGGTGAGATTTAACTGCAAGCAATCGTGCTAAATCTTCAAAAAGAGTAAATTGTTACCTAAATATTTTGACAAGCGTTAATGATAACGATGATCATAATGATGATGATTAGGATGTTGATAATTATGTTGATGATGATGATGATAATGATGATGAAAATAATGATTATAATAACCGTAATGACAATAATGAACATAAGTATTATAAAGACAAAAAATCAATTTTATGAATTCGCCGAAGGCATCTAGAAACACAATTTCTCTAAACTTTCACCACAGGCATTTTGGAAGGAACAAGGCTACTCCGGTGAGATTTTCAACTTTAACAGCAATACACCAGATGTTAGTAGCGAATATCTTGGACCTATTGCCTATATTTCAGATGCTACAACATCGAATGGTAGTCCAGCTTTGGTTGGGTTCGTTCACAACCCGATATATTGGGGAAACGTAGAGGTGAGATATAAAGACAGTACTTTTCTGGGCCGCATCTCTTCCCCCCCCCCTCTCTCTCCTCATTTTTGTTTGTTTTTCTGATGGATTTTGTGCACCCGTGGTGTTTGTAGCCAGGGGGAGGTGGTAGAAGCGGTCGCCCCCCAAAAAACCGCTTAAAATAAAGAAGAAAAAGCGTGAGCGAAAAAAGAAAAAGGTAAGAGAACGTAGGAAGAGCGGGAGCAGACAAGGAAAAATGACAAAAAAAAAAAAAAATCGGAGCTTCCGCTCTTCGCGTGGGAAGGGGGAAACTCCCCCCTCCTTGCATCCTCCCCCAAAAGGAGCACGCGAACGCTAGTACCGCCCCCTAAAATGAAATCCTAGCTATGCCACTATTTTTTGTGGAAATCAAGTTTTAATAAGGTGTAATGTTCTCTATGAAGCAGATTTCATTCTGTGACTATCCAGCCTCACCACGTTGGAACACTCTCCACACTAACTGCTCCGCCTATATTTTGATAACACTGTTCCTTAAATCTTTGATTCCGATTTCCCTTTCATCTTTTATCCAAACCTTAATGAATAGGGCGCCCTTCAGTAATTGCTTCTTTCGTAGTGTTGTTTGATAAAAGTAAAACAGGAATACTCATGATCTCACCGCAAAATTATTTTTTCTCAATGGCCTTCTGTGTTTCATACAGTTCGTACAGTTACTACTCGTATTTCTTTCTTTGTAGGATTCCAAGAGGAAAGACGCTATCCTCAAACATCTTGCAACGTTTCTGGGATCTAAAGCTCTGACACCAATTGACTTCATGGAAAAGGTAGAGCCCCTTTTCCAACATCAGCAGCATGTCCATACCATCTAGGCGTAACCGGTGGGGGGAGGCAAGAAAGCTCCCTTTTTATCAGCTGAAAAAGTCATCCAAGGAACTTCGGATCAAAAGCTTAACCCCATGCCATGCATGTATGCGTGTGAAATTATGCGACTGTGATGTTGTGTGTCAACTCCATCCCACCCACTGTTCAACAAAGCAGCTATACGCATGTTATACCATGATATCCTCTTTTTCTTCTCTATTTATTTTGTTGTAAATGCTGTTCATCTTTATGATTGTTATGCTCTTTTTGATTTTTTTTTCTTTGTTGTATGTTATTGTTTTTTATGGAAATGTGGAAAAATAAACTTTGAAGTTTGAACTTTGAACCTTTGAATATCCCACTGCTGCCACCGTATTGATGTTGAAACCACATACAACATTATTTTAAAAATATTGTCCAAACTTCAAACGTCAAACAGGAAGTAAAATAATTCAGCAACTCATGACCCAAGGTTTGCACCATATCAGTATGATAAATCTTTGAGTATGATTTTGTCTCACTAAGCAATGGGCTAAAGAACCGTACAACCTAGGATGTCCGACGAGTGTAATGATGACCGGTGCTGCTCAGTACTGGGATGAAATCAGAGTACCTTTCCATCGGCAAGTATACTTTAGTGTTACTAATTTTAACTGTTATTTGAATATAATATTACAAGTCATGTTCTTATCATGAATATCTTAATTGTAGTAATCATCAGGGGATGATCACGTGATGTAAAACAAATTACTTTTAACAGCATTAGAAAGCGGGATGCCGGGGCGGGATGAGGAAAGGAAATATCTGCGATACCTTTATAGCGACCTACGTCATAATGCTTTAACAGTTGATTGATAATTGAAAATTCGTCATAATTATTATAGTTTTGATCATGAGTTTTATTGACTGATCAAATTTCAGACAACCGTGTATTATTGAAAAAAAAAGATAATCATTATCAGCAATTTTCTTTTATCCAGACATGAATATCTATATAAATCAGTTGGTTTAACATAATTTTTTCTACATGATTGCTCGTCGTGGTACCAGGATACTTAATATTTTAACCCATCTCAGGGGCGGATCCGGGGGTGGGGGCTAATCAGCCGAGGCCCCCTTTTTTGAAGCCGAGGACCCTTTTTTCTTATCAGCGAATTTTGGGGGTTAAATAGACACCTGAAAATGTCGAGGATTTTTTTTTCTTTCTTGTCGGCGAATTTTCAAGTAAAGCAGACACCTGAAAAAGCTGATCGCCCCCACCTATTGACAAATTCTGTACCCGGCGCTGCATCTAGTTCAAATGAAATGGTCAGTAATGCAAATTATGGATTTGAATTTCAGAGTACATTGGGCAGGGACAGAGACTGCCACGCAATGGATGGGCTACTTGAGTGGCGCTGTACAGTCCGGCCTACGTGCTGCAGATGAAATCATCAACGTACTAGCCGCAGCATCTGAGGATTCCAGAAACTACAGTTCTGATCTTCTGAGGTCTCTTGATGATCTAGGGGATAAGGAGCGGAAGACAGAGGTTGGATGGTGGAGATGGGGAATGTCGTTTGTGTGGAGTTTGGGGAAGGTTGGGTTGGGGTTGGCTGTGGTGGGTTTGATAGCTGCTAGAGCTCAGATGTTGCTACAGAGAGAATAACGTGACATCACTGTGAAGGACTGTTTTCTTTTAAGATCGTCTCTCATAAACACGCAATGTCTAAGACTTTTTAAACTCTCAAGGGAATCTACAAATACAAGCTTAGTTTTTTTCAGATTCCCTCATATTTCACCTCACCAAATCAGTTTGTTCTATCTCAATGATGGAATATGGATCTGTGTCTCATATTCACTTGGTTTTTTCTCCATTTTTTGTTGTCAAAAGGTTTTACAAATGTTTTTTTCAATATTATTGTTTATGCTTCATTCCAATGATGTCATTTATGTGAAATATGAAACTATACTGAATTGAACTTGAGGATCATGGATAGGGAGATAGATAGAAAGAGATAGAGAAAGAAAGAAAGAAAGAAAGAAAGAGAGAGAGAGAGAGAGAGAGAGAGAGAGAGAGAGAGAGAGAGAGAGAGAGAGAGAGAGCGTGAGAGATGGGCCCGGGGGGGGGGGAGCAGAACCTGACCAACTAGAATAAATGGTTAATACATGTTTTTATCGTGGCTATTCTTAATCGGAAATTCTCTGATAAGAAAAAGATGTTTTGTGAGTCTAAAATTTCGAGGGGTGGACATATATCTTTATTGTAATGTATAATTATTGTAGACCACATTTCGATTTGTCTATACGCCTTATATAGGATCATGAAGCTCTTTCAGTATACAAAATAAACCTTTACTGAATCAGTGTTGAATGTTTGTATGTTGTTCACACATTGTAAACTGCTTCCTTCACTTTCTTGCAGCCACACGAGCAGTTTACTGGTCATGCTTGTCATGCTAATGCACCTAAGAAACAAGCCAAATGGTGTCTCTTTAAAAAATGTATTGAAATATTCAAATAAACTGTTTATCTCGACACTTCATTAATTGTATTAGATTTAGATCAAACCAATGCTTTTATTTTCCACATGTTATGATATCTAATATACTCTTAGAACGTAGATTAAAAGGATACTATTGTTGGTAAGAATTTTGGTCAACCAACTTGAGTATGAAGAAACTGAATTTGCGTGTTGAAATTTGATCAACTGCCTCTTGATTTAAGTTTATTCCGTATAGTTGATTAAAACTTCAACTGTTTATTTAGTCAAATGTAAGACTGTGTTATTAATTTCAATTATTTTCTTTTAAAATTCATGCCTAAGTTATAATTCTCTTGTATTTAGTAAAAATGTTTTGGCTCTTCGTATGTGTCTTCATATGATATTTTAGTCATTACCATGCATATTTGTAACTGAGATGGCATAGAGTAAATATATATATTCCTATGATTCGTAGTCAAGAATATTCTGCCATCGGCTTTTTATTACGTGGTCTACTTGACCTTAAGCAAAGATAGAATCGCATTTATATTGAAATATATGTCTTTTAATGTTTATTATAATGAATTATGAAGCAGGAACCGTTAGAAATGGACAGGAAGTTATTTTCTGATACAAATCACTGGAATTATTTCTTTTTAGCTGTGTGCAATTTAACATACAGTGCAATCTTTCAAATGCTATTTTTGGGGGTGGGATATAACATTATAGACACCACTTGTAAGCAAGGACGGGGGGGGGGGGGGGGGGGCAGGTGTTACTCGATTTCAATTAACCCATTCGTGACAGGAATTATTTAAAGCCTAATTTGATCAGCTTTTATTCTTCAAATTGGCAACACCAAAAGTTTTCTTTTATTGCTACATTTTAAAAATAAAAAGTCATGTATCTGAAATAAATATAAATTGGCAAAAAAGTATGAAGAGAATTCAAAAAGTTGCCAATTTGTAGGGGAAAATGGTGATTTTGAAATTTCCATTGCATTGTCAATTTAAGGATTTTAAGGCTTATTTTCATTAATTTTTTTTTTTCCATTGAACAGAAAATATTGACGCAACCAAAATGGGCACAGTTTGTGTAGAAATTTTCTGCTCTTTCTACTCATGTATTTGGAATGATTTCTAGGGCTCTGCATCAAAGGTTATAAGGCCAAACCACATAACGTGGATCTTCTGTCACGAATGGGTTAATAGAATGGAGGGGGGGGGGATTTCCATGGACGATGAAAGATTGAAAAAAAAACTAGAGAACTGGGATATCCAAATAAATAATATTAATAACAGAAAAAAGTGGAAATAAATGAAATAACAGGTAATATGAAAGAAAAAATGTAATGGACTTGTGCCTGCATGTATATGGCGGAATGATGAAGAGAATGGGAACATCGAAATAATGAGAAAAATTGCTGAAATTGAGGAAACAAGGCTCATCATCATCAATACCATCAAAGTTTTCTTATTACCCCCTTTTCCTTCCTTCATTTTTTTTTTTTTTTGGGGGGGGGGGGATCCTTTTTCCTTTTCTCCTTCTTTTTCTGCGCAAAATATATTTTGAAGAATCTATTTCCAGTGTAGGCCTATTAAAAATGCAAAGAAAATCATATAAGAGCAGTATTAGTGAGTAAAACAATTTGTTGATACCACAGGGTCTTCAATGACCTTCTTTCATTGAAAGCATACCGCGTTGCATCCTTTTCACATTAAATGCCCCTCCTCCTGCTCCTGCTCCTCCTGCTCCTCCTCCTTCCAATATCATACCGTACTCATGGATAATATATGCATCAATAAATGCATCGACTTGAAAGAAATTTTGAAAAACCATGGACGAACTATTGTGTAAAATATATAAACCATAGCTTGATTAGAACGTAGATGGGGCTCGACTACTTATGAAGAAAACTCAACTAAACTGCAAACCGAACCCATTTTGAAGCGCTCGCTCCAGCCCAATCGCTCCCCCGTCCGTCGGCCCCGTATACGTTGCGTTGCAGGCGCTAGGCCGGTGAAGTGGGCATGGCAGCGCTAGGCCTATCTAGCTGGCTCAGTGTGCAGTTCATATAACGCAGTGGTCGCCGTTGTGTGTAGAGGAGATTCGGTGAGGGTTGATGCTGTCATTCAAATGCCGGTACATAATTTACAATTAGTGAAGGATGGTGCAGACGTATCAGTCACCCGTAAGGGTGTACCAATACCCTTTCGAATTGGTCATGAAAGTAAGTACTATTACAAATTTCTTTTCGCAATTTGCCGGCAAAATTCTCTCTGTTTTTATTCTTGCAAGTCCACCGGTATTTTTCGCACAGTCAATAAGCAATGTATACGTACGGACACAGTGTCACAGAGGTAAAGGCTATCGCATTGAGCATGTTGTTGACATGGGAAATCAGAGACATTGCCCTTTTCCCTGTGACTGTGCTTCATTTTTCCTTCCGTGGTACTATCAGGAAGAAGAATTTAAGAAAAAATGTATAATGTTTTATGTTGATATTAATTGTAGGATCTAACGTTCATGGACGTTCGAGCAATCTAGTCAGTCGATAGACCACCCAACATTTGTTTGATTGGGTTCCCTGAATTTGAAACAAAGACCAAAGACAAATGTGAAATTAAGCAAAGTTAGATCTAGATGTCGTGAAACAGCATTCATTTTCACAAATTTCACTTCAGATGATCAGTCTCACATTAGTTGAAAAGTCGAGAAGATTATATGTCACACTGACTAACTGTTACATGTAGATCTACATGTACATAAAATGGATGCATTGTCATGATTGTTTTTGTAAATGTGCTTGTGATATTTTTCCTGGGATGCAAGATCATCTTTCATTGTTTGTAGGGATGCTAGGGGCCGGAAGTTGAAGTGCGAACCCTCTTACTGTCTAGTGTAAAAAGTTCCATTTACACTGTACAATGTCAGTGGAACATTGAAAGATTTGACACAACTTGACTTTTGATTCTTAGAGACTTTGACACAAGCAGAATCTCATTTTTTGACTTGTGTTTAATATTTTGTTACATAGAAAGTATGCATTGAAATGTCCTAAGACCTAACCAACATCAAGATAGATCTAGACTACATAATTTAGTTAAAAAGCAATTTATAAAATATTCTTCTTCTTCTTTGGTTGGTTTCCTCCAGTCTGGAGAACTGCAATCGTTGCATGCATCCTTGTTCTACATGTAATTTTGGTTTGAAATCATCTGGATGGATTTATAGACAACCTGGGATTATATAAATCAAATGATTATTTTTAAGAGAAAGAACAGACACTTGTGACTTAAAACTGAATGCAACTTTTTGAGGAAAACAACTACTCGTATAAATATGTTGCATGATTTTGGCATACATGATAAACAGAATAACAGAATTTATCAAATGATCATACAGTGAAATGTACAGTGTAGGTGTTTTTTTCCCGTTCCAATTCTGATAACTGATGAGTCTTTAAGACTTCAACTTGCACACCAAACATTGCGCTCAAGATTTATGATGGGGGGACCATAGTTCAAGCTCATTTTAGATAAATTCTAAAGAACGCAAATTTCAATCCATGCATGTAATTTCGCAAATTTTATCAAAAATTATTCTGATTTAATTCACACCAAAAGTTTTACAGAAATAACGAGAACTAACTTAGCGCACGCCAGTTTACAGATGATACAAAATAGAGATCTTTAAAAGGTAAGATAATTGCATCATTAGCAAGACAAAATACCATGGAATCATTTGATATCAGTATGGTATCACATTAATCGATTTCAATGTTTACGCCACTTAGGGTATCAAATTAGGGGATTTCCCTGTTCACGCCACGTAGGGTGGCTTTTCCATGTGGGTTACGCCATTTAGGGTTGCAAATTTGGTTAATGTAGTTACGCCATTTAGGGTGCATTTCTGAGGTTGTCGGACATGGATGGGTAGCAGGCCATGTAGAGAGTGACCCCCCCCCCCGGGAGGCAGTCATTCCAAGAACATCGTGTAGATGGATATCTATACCACTAGATGTAGTAATGGCTTCATCGGTAGAGGCATGTAGTCAAAGACTGTCAATCTGCAGTAGTTAATACCAAAACTAAAACCAAACTGGATAATTTTTTACTTACACCTTGTGTACATGTAAATGACACACCCAGCATGACATGTCTTTTGTAAAACACACAATATGTAAGTCACTCTTTAGCTGCAGGAATTTTCAGGAGTGAAGGAGGCAGCGTAAATAGAAGGAGAAGATACCCTATAGAATTTTCGAGAGGAAGATAGACATTTAATGATTCCCTACCATGTTATTGAGCGAGAAATGATACGGGTTAAATAGTGCATGACTGTTGGGAACAGTTTGCAATTTAAGCCTTGCTTTCTTTCTTTTCATTCTGAATTTTACAAATTATACATGTATACAGAACAGAAGGCAATGAAAAAAAAAAATTACAACAGCAAAAAGATTTTGCCTGAGAAAACTGAGAAAGAGCAATGATAAAAAACAATACTTACAAAAAAAGAACTTAAGGTGGTGGTGAATTGGGTTTTTACAGACGTGTATCAATCAATTATGATTTTTTACGTCTGGGACTGACCTTTAACGTCACCATCCGAAAGACGTGGCAAATGTAGATTTATGTCTTGCCAAAGGACATTAGTGCCGTGACAGGGATTCGAACCACGGACTTCAGGGTTCAAAGTCCGGAGACTTATCCACTGAGCCACAACACCTCAACTTAAAGGAACTTAAAGGAATTCTTACTCATTAAGTACAAAAGCTTGAAAAAAAAAAAGCGAAAGTTGATTGTAAGAATATTAAGTTAAATAAATATTTATCATCGGTACATGTAAGTACGCATACTTAACCTTGATTGCTTTGACATGAATTACACTGTAGATTTTTTTTTGTGGTACTTAACCATGTCCATTTACCAACATGTAAGATATCATAGTTTCCAGAATCCTACATCCCTGGATATCAGACCTACTTCACAAGCCACATCATGTATGCATGAGATGCACTGCCTTTGAAATGAACTGAAAATAGAGACTGGTCGGAGTGCAGATAGTGATTAAGGCCTCTAGCAAAAAATTAGTCCTAGCATTGCGACTTTCCATCTTGGAGTGACGTCAGTGAAGGAAATGATGGGGAAACTTACTGTGCTCATTTAAAGGTTGGTTGCTCAGTTGTCATGGTGATGGACATAAATAATACAGCACCAATTATCAGTGCACATAGGTCTGCAGTTCAATTACTTGGATATCAGGACGGGAAATATGTAGTAATGTAATGTAATTTACCATTTTGTAGCTTTCTCAACTTTGCTTCTTTATTGTCATTATATTTTATATAGGAGGAAACTGGGACAGAGTGAAATATTTATTTTGCTATGAAATAGAATGTTTGGCACCTTCTGAACTTTGCTATTTTATTGTTCTGACATTTATAGGAGGAAGCTGTGTGAAGTAATTCAAAAGGAAGTTGTAGGGAAAAAATAAAGGGGGGGGGGGCAGCTCTGGGTATTGCATTGTCATAGGAATATTGCCCAATTACACCTCTGATTTGCTTTGTAGTGCTGGTGCAAAGTTATGTCAAGTTTAAAGTGGGGGGGGGGAAGGAATAAGAAAAAAATAGTATTAATAACTTGTAATAACTGCATGTGTACAAAATTCTGGAAAAGTTGAATTAAGAGCATCTAATCACAAAGCTTCATGGCTGATCAGGGTGGGGTTATTTGGGGGGAGGGAGGGGGAGGGGGTTTAATGAAGGTGTGCATGTACAGTGCTGTGGACTGCTGCATGTTGCTCCCTTGATGTGTATACTGCTACCCCTTTCAGTGTAAATGACTTTAGAAACAGGTTCGCAGACATGAGAAAGGAAGTAAGGGAGAGTTAAAATGTATATCTCCATAATGGACTGAGTGGTGCAAGCGTAGTGCACTAATTTCATGATTACTGATTACATGAGCGTGCCCATAAATAGCAAATAATAATTGGGTTTTAGGAGTCCTGGCTGCAGAATAATGCCTCCCAGGGACAGGGCCCAAATACATAATGTATTTTCAGGGATTTTAATCTGAAATGTATGGACGAGCAGGTTGCTATACTCTGGCTTGTCTGTGAAAATTGAAATTAAATTTGGAGTCGGCAATTTGATGCCAGATTTTCAATGGCGATTTTTTTTTGGGTGGCCATTTTTTAAATTGTCAGTGAGGTACATGTATCAAAGGGATGCTCTTTCTAATAGTGATTTTACTATGACTGGCATCTTTGTAACTTGTAAGAAAAGTCACTTTGTTTTGTTGGAAAGGTAATATGAATTCAGATTCATTGTGTCTTCGGTGCTGCTATAGAAGTCATTCTGGATTGACTTTGCATGTATGTACTTGTAGGTCTGAAAAACATGCAAACAGCAAACTGGTCAAAAGACAACACACACAATGTTGGACTCGATATGCTCATGGCTAATGACAATTTTAGCCCATCTGAAAAATCTCCATCAGGTGTGATATACATGTATACATGTACATGTATGTAGCCTGTCCAGTTCTTCTTGAAGGAAGGATAGCTCTTGCTGAAAAGTTCAAAACTCCACAGTGGAGAAAGAATATAAGGATTTTGTCAAAATGGTCTGAAGAAAGATCAAATTCTTGATTGAACATGTACATGTACATGTAAGACTAGGGAACAGGAGAAAATGATGCTTGTTATAATGAATTAAACTCACCATTGGTTGTTTTAGACTGGAGTGCCCCATGCTGTTTCACAAATGTAATACAATTTCCCCCCTTACGAAGGAATGCAGCACTCAGCTTATCACACTTGCATCTTATTCAGTTCTAGAAGCCGTATCCTCATTGAAGAAAAAAAAGAAGAAACCCTCAACATATAATCTTTGAATGTATAATGTTCCTGCTAGAAGAGCCTCCTTCATACAATGCCAAGTTCTAGTTCCAAATTTCTTCATTATATCACTGGTTGGTATTGCCAGCTCAATGTAAAACTGAACATACTGAAGTGAAAATACAGTTATTTCCACATAAATTTGGTTTTAAATTTAGGCCCATTCAATATACATGTATATCTTAGTTGAATGGTTGTACATATTATGATAAAAGCCACAGCAAGTAAAGTTTATCAAAAAGGTTTTATAATGCTACAAATTATACACCTTTGTTACAGGCTAGGAAATTCAAATTTTTAAAGAAAAGGCAAAGATGTCCTAAATTTATAGTTGGCTCAAGACCTAGTATTCTACCCCAACTTTCATTCATGACCTATTCCTAAAAATGTGTTAGGGAGTCGGTTTAAAGATATTCTACAAAATACTACATGTAGAGGTTGTAATGTCATAAAACATGGCAGTCTTTCTGAATTTGTAGGTGTGTGTGCATGGGGGGGGGGGGGGGGGAGGTTATTTGCCTGTGGACTCTTCCCCCCCACCCTTACATGTAGTGTTGAGCCATCCCTGTACAAAGTTTGTAGATCATCACATTTTCCATTGCTCGTCCATTGTACTCAGCTATGTGTACAAGGTAGAAGTTCGAGGGATGTGCCATCTTCGTGTAGTTGATTAACGTGAAGCCACTGGAAATAAGGTTAACCTGATCATCAAGGAGAGCTCATGTCGGCATCACAGTAGGGTCTTGATTAAATGAACCTGATCACAAGCCAAGGGTGTGCCATTCATTTGTTGATGACTCTTCAATGTTCCTTGGTCAGATCATGGAGCTGTTATAATAGATCTTTGAAAAGGTCAAGAACTTGAAGAAGACACTCTGTCAAAGAGGTCATGCCAAGCTTTCTATAATGAAAATTTAGCTTTCATACTGCAGATGTTGTGCACAATAGTTTGCTATAAACCTAACGCATTGCCTGCAGAACAGGCTGGTCGTTGTAATACGTATATGGGAAGATGATTCTGTTGAGTTCTTTTGTCAGATCATAAAAAAAAAATAAACATCATGGTATGCATAATAGTAATGTACAGTTGCATGTTTCTATCCCCCTGTTCAGACAACAAACGTTTATATCGAAACTCGATAATGAAACGTCGTATAAAATTGTTGTATAGCCTATGGACCGTTCAGACACACATCCCGACCTCTCAGAGGAAACATTGTATACATGTAGATGAACATTTTTCTACTGCGCATGTTGTAATGGCAAGGTCATGTCTCCTTCAAGAGTTCTATGGTCGCCATACGTTCAGACACACACAGGCCGTGATTCTTTATCGAGTTCTAGTTTGAAACGATTCTTAGACCCTAGTTTCATTATACAACGTTTCTTTATACGTTGTTTCATTAGTCAGTGTTCAGACACAGTACACAAATCCATCATATAGCTATACCATTTAGGTATAGCCATACAACAGATTTTTTGTGTCTGAACACAGGGCCTCGCAGTTCTTAGTTCTTGCAGGATTCATCTTTACTCTTGATTGTTATTATAAGCCCTCAGGGCCAAAACTCACTTTTCCTTTCAGTGTGTAACCACAGCGTCTCTTTTGATAGCTTTTTCATTATTGTAAAACTTACAAAGTAAAGGGCATATGAGAGGATCGTGATCAGTATCTGATCTGAAGTTTAGTTTGTCTTGTTATATGAAGGTGAAGAGGTAGTATATTGATGATGTCTGAGCTTATACATGTACTGCAGTTTCACTTGAGGAATCTGTGAATTTGAATTTTATTATCCTTTTCTCATAAAACAATGATAGCCTGCAGCTGAGTTGAGAAAGATATAAAATATTGAATAAAAAAAAATACATAAAGATATTAAATATGAAAAATTGTTGAAATATTATAGTATGGCCCCCCCTAAAAACCCCCAAGAAGTTCAAAATCATGCAAAAACTGATGTTTCTCCAGTATCACTTCAGCTTCCATTAATCAAAGGATCATGGGAGTTATCCCAGGCAAAACTAAACTGCTTCATAGTATAAGTTCCTATATATGTAGTCAGTCAAGTAATTTTCAAGTTACAGTGTTGAA
>CM057155.1:31147744-31299285 GCA_029962745.1 Echinometra lucunter
CACGTGAGGGGAAAAATACTCATGTCTGAGAAGTTAAGACTAGAAATGAATCCGGGTATAAAGGAATAAAGTGCACCAACTGCCTTGTCAACTGCTCGTGGCGCAGTGGTTAAAGCCACTGTCAGAGTTCGATATATTACTATAGTCATGCTAGTCAAGGGTTCGAATTCCTGTGACGCTGCTAATTTTTTGTCGTTATGAAATTGATGACAATGGCGTTTGTTCTGTTGACAAAGTCGCTGATAGACGATCTTCATTGTCACTCTCACTACAGAGTCGTCTCAAAAGTACTGCCCTCTCGCGTCGTCGGGTGCACTAGTACTGACAAAAAAATCACGTCCCTTTCCTTAACAGAGACCTTGCCGTTTTTTAGTCAAGTGTCAATAAATTTCCGTAAGGACTCCTTTCCTTTTTTTCCTGGAGTCGACTCTGGGCCCTGTTTCATAAAACTTGTTATCACGAACAAGTTGCAGTAAGTGTTATAAGCTACTGAAATCCTTACATCTGATTGGCTGAGAGCAAATTTGTCATAGAAATGTGGCAGTTCTTACGGATAACAAGTTGTATGAAACGGGGCCCTGAAGTAGAAGTTAGAACTTACACTCTAAAACTTAATAGCCTTGAATGAGGGACAGCTCCAAAATTTGATTAAAATACATGTACATGTACATATGTAGAATATAATTTCGTAATTTTGAAGTTGTCCCTAATAACGATCCACTTTAAATCCGGGAAATTTAGAGTGTACTGTCAAGGGAGCAGTATACAAGAAATGGATTGTAGAAACTACATGTACATGTATGTATGATTATAAAATTATGATGTAAATGTTGTATGTAAATCGAATGATCTTCGCATTTTTCTCTCTGTATCATACTAATTTCTTCATATGCACAAACAATCACTATTTCATAATTTTTGCAATTGGAAGAGGAGTTTCTTGATGTGGACAAAAGTAAAATACTTATATTATATTGACTGGCCTTGAGGGGAATATCGAAAATGTTGCCCGCAAAATGAATCATATTGTCCCGAGTCGATGACGAGGGCAATATGGATCTTTTAAGGGCAACATTTTCGATATTCCCCGAAAGTAGAGCCAGTCAATATGATTATTATTACCTACAGCTATAGGATGATGCATAATTCAAGCCTATCATTTTGTAGCAATGACAAACATGTCTGCTAATTGCCTGTCCGTCCCTCTGATTTCAGCTTATTCAGGCAGGTATGTAATCCTGGCTAAGCGATTGTGACGTATATGGTTACCTCGCGTATCCATTGTTTTTAACCTCTATCGCGTACACAGTACTGCGCGTTTGCACTTTGCTAAATGCGCGCTTATACAAGAAAGGTGGAATATGGATATTATGGACCGATAATTTAGTACACAGGCGCAATAGGAAAATGAAAAATTTCGCGGAGGAGGGGAATATGAATATTATTACCCTATAGTTATGCAGCTGAGCCCTGGCTGAACCATTGTGACGTATTTTGTGTTGAGTGAATCAATTGACACAGACAAAATACGCGCTTATATCTTGTCTCCAAAAACACCTCGTATAGGTAATAATTGTTGATACTGATTGTTTCTCATCTTGACAGATTGCTGGTGTTGAGTTCATCTACTTCATCCAGAAGAACAGTCTTGATATGAGGGAAAGGACTCTCAAGATTGAGGCTAGGAATGAGAGCTTTGCATCCCGTATTGGTATCCTCGAAGGATGCACATATTCGGTGAGTTTAAATGTAGTCCTTCAGGTCTTGGTCATCCAACATCTGCTTTAGTGATATTTACTCCTGGGTCCCATTTCATAAAACCTGTTATCAGTAACATTTATGTTATCAGTAACAGCTGCAACATAATTTTCTGTGACAAATTTGCTCTCAGCCAATCAGGTACAAGGATTTCAGTAGCTTATAACAGTTACTGCAACTTGTTATCAGAACAAGTTTTATGAAACGAGGGCCCTGGTCTAATTATGTCAAAGATATAGCCAGGGTTTAATAGGGGAGTGTCACAATTGGTTTTTAGTGTGGGTTGGATTAAATATATGATGTACATGTACATTGATCCAGATTTGAAATGAGGAATTTGGTTAATATGCAGTAGTTGACCAAGTAGCACAGTTTGTCAAAGGAGTATGTGTCTTCTAGGACTCTTTGAAGAGATCCTAATATTTTCAATGCTTCACAGAGAGAGAGAGAGAGAGAGAGAGAGAGAGAGAGAGAGAGAGAGAGAGAGAGAGAGAGAGAGAGAGAGAGAAGAAAATTACATGCATGTTCAACTCAGAGCCACACAAGCTGGTATTCACTTGTATTCTAATGGCTTTTACCAACATCAAGAACAGCACTGCAAAACACTAATAATATGTTGCACATTCATGTGTATAGCGTAGGTTGACTTGAAAAAACTTGAAAACAGGATTAAAATGAAAATATGCTGGCAATGCAACAAAGAATCGATTCGCAGAAACATATCATGACGTACTGACTTGAAACTAAACACTGAAAGTCTAATAGCAATGTGAGAAAGTGAAGGTTACATGTTTCCTTCTTTCTCCACGCTTCAAAAGTGTCATTTTCTTAATCTCTTTCTTGTAAACCTTCACCCGTGGGATTACATTTGTATACGTTTCAGGAGAGAATTCTGGGAATTGTTGTTTCATGAAGGCTTATAGTCAAGCAGTAATAAGGTTACACAAATGAGGTACATTTCCTGAGTGTAATTGCGCACAGAGGATTGATTCTGCACTGTGGCTCACCAAGAACTGATAGAGATTCTTGCAATTAAGAGTTGGTGAGATGAGGAGGAGGAGGAGGAGGACGGAGGAGGAGGAGGAGGAGGAGGAGGAGAAGGAGGAGAAAGAGGAGAGAGGAAAGGAGGAGAGGAGAGGAGGAGGAGAGGAGGAGGAGGAGGAGGAGGCGGAGGAGGAGGAGGAAGGAGGAGAAGGAGGAGGAGGAGAAGGAGGAGAAGGAGAGGAGGAGAAGGAGGAGGAAGGAGGAGGAGAGGGAGGAAGAGGAGGAGGAGGAAAACATAAAGTGGGGCTTCACATTAACATATTTGATGGGGGGTCCATATTGAAATTCTGGGCTCTGTATTTTGAAAGCCTTGCATTAAAATTGTTCAATTTTTTTTTTTTTTTTTTTTTGTGGGGGGGATCCGGACCTAAATTTGGAGGACCAATGTGTCCCAGGCACGTGTTAGTGTCAAGTCCTGCATGAAGAATATAGGAGAACAGATGAACACGGGTGCACAGGTCTTAAGGATGATACCTTCAAGAAATTTGAAGGGGGAAATACATGTATGAGAACAAGAGTACATCATGTATGACTGTGAGGAGGAGAAAAAAGGAGAGAAAGAGGACAACATAAAGAATAGGAGAATGGATGATCAGGAGTGCGCAGGTCTTCAGGATGATACCTGCAAGAAATCTGAAGGCAAAATAAAACATGAGAACAAGAGTATGAGGGATATTGTGATGTCAGGAGTGCTTTATGGAATACATGTCATATAAAACATGAAGGAGGGTGACTAGTCCATTTATCAAAGCAAATGATAATATTGGTAACATTGAGATGACAATATAGATATTGACAAGCCATGATGATGAGAGTAATATTGTTGAATGCATGGTTCTCGCCAGTACATAACACCCATGGTTCCAGTACCATGCATAAAGGGTTTCAGACAAGGAAGAACCATGTGTGAAATTGCTGCACCATGCGTGGCAACAAGGGTAAAAAATTATTGGAGTATATATTCCTAACAATAATGATAAATGTCACAGATTGTTTTGCTTTTTGGCAATGTATTTTTACTTTTATGCCATTAGTAGACGACTCCTGCTTACCAAGAAATATTTTTCATCCTTTTGCTACAGCATATACTGCCGCCACACACCTAACTTTAGGTGTTATTCCTAAACGCTTCCGAAACTTCCGTGCTTTGCGCAGAGGGGGAACCGTGTGTGGATTATTTTCTAGTGAGAACCCTGCTTGTATCTGCAATAGTATGATTCATGTATTCCAGTAGTCTTTGGGAGGTAGCCCCATAGAACAGAAACTCTCATTAAATGAGGGGGAACCGTGTGTGGATTTTTTTCTGGTGAGAACCCTGGTTGAATGTTGAGAATGATGATGACAACAACAATAATGATGGCTATATTGTTGAGGAAACAAATTCTTTGCAATAATCATGTTGATGAGAAAGAAGACAGACGGTACATGTGAAAAGAAATGAAAGAGAATTCATGCAGTTAAACACAGATCAATATGTAAAGCAGGGGATCAGTAAAGGCATGACATTAAAGGAGAATGCAACCCAGACATCAGTGTGCTTCCAGTGAATGAAGAAGAACAAGAAGAGTAAGCAGTGAAAGTTTGAGCAAAATCGAACAATCTGTTCAAGAGTTATGAAGTTTGAAAGTTTAAGTAAATCCTTATTATCAGATCCTTGAATTGGCAACTTTGCCAGAATCTGTGATGTCATTGTGGACAACTCTCCATTCATTTTGTACACAGAATTTGACATTTTCCTCATTTTCAAGAAAAATAAAAATTCTATTGATTTATTGTTTGAGTATGACATGGCTACATCAATTCTGCTGTCATTTTGGGAGGAATTACAATGTATGTGGATTCCTGACTTGAAATTTTGTATAAATCAATTTTTTTATAAAAACTATGTACAAAATGAATTGAGAGTTGTCCACGATGACATCACAGATGCTGGCAAAGTTGCAAACTTAAGGATCCCCATCATAGGGATTTACTGAAACTTTCAAAATTCATAACTCTTGAACAGATTGTCCGATTTTGCTTAAACTTTCACTGTTTACTCTTCTTGGTCATTTTATTCATTAAGAACACATTGATGCCTGGATTGCATTCTTCTTTAAACAGCAAAGGAGAAAAATAAACCTGCTGTGGTACTAGAGTGCGGTTATTGGTACACTACACTTTATGATTATATGAAAGTATCTCATGAAACTCATAGTGTCAAGTTTCAGTGGGCATTTTGAGGATGATAGAAGTTCATATGAAAAAAGGTGACTCAATTATGCATTTTCTCAAAGACGCATGAAGGGCAGGCAGTTGGCATGATCACAAACTTTAACGATCCCAGAGCAGACGATAATGAGATCGCGCTATGATCGTGTCTGTTTCATTGTACAGCAAACTGTTGTTGGAATTGAGTAGTATCTCAAAGCAAGTCTCCTAATTTTATGTTGATCAAGAATGATGGATTGTAGGCTAATAGATGGATGTTGTGGAACAAAAAAATGAGAGTGAAAAGCAATTTATATGTTGATTTGAAAAGCTTCAAAAGAGCTCGTGAAATCTTTGTAGAGTTAGGCAAAATGAATAACATCCTCACATGTAGATCTGTCATCACTGAGAAGATACATTGCTGCATTCAGAATTGATTATAAACTGCATGGAACATTCATTTCCTTAATAATAGGATGTATGGTATAGTGTTTTAACCCATTCGTGAGAGAGGTCCACATTATGTGGTTTGGCCTATTATCTTTTATGCAAAGCCCTAAAAATCATACCAAATACATGAGCAGAAAGAGCAAAAAATTCTACACAAACTGTGCCCATTTTGGTTGCGTCAATATTCTTTGTTTGATGCTGAAATTTTTTAAAAGGAAAATAAGCATTAAAATCCTTAAATTGGCAATGCCATGGACATGTTAAAATTACTTTTTTCCCTGCAAATTGGCAACTTTTTGACTACTCATCATAATTTCTGTCAATTTATATTCATTTCAGATACATGACATTTTATAAGAAAAATGTAGCAATAAAATAAGAATATTGGTGTTGCCAATTTGAAGAATAAAAGCTGATCAAATTAGGCTTTAAATAATTCCTGTCACGAATGGGTTAAACATGGTAACATGTAACTTGTTACTATTCAAGAAACCTAACACATACGTACATGTACACATGGTTCTCACTAGAAAAAAATCCACATACGGTTCCCCCTCTGCGCAAAACATGGAAGTTTCGGAAGTGTTACAGAATAACACCTAAAGTGTGGTGTGGCGACGGTACATGAACATGTATATGCTATAGCAAAGGGATGAAAAATACTTCTTGGTGAGCAGGAGTCATTTACTATTGGCTTAATAGCAAATATACATTGCCAAAAAGCAAGACAACCTGTGGCATTTATCATTATTGTTAGGAATATACATGTACATGTATACTCCGATATTTTTTTACCCTTGTCACCACGTATGATGCAGCAATTTCACATTCTTCCTTTTCTGAAATCCTGTACGCATTGTATTGGAACCATGGGTGTTATGTACTGCAGAGAACCATACATACTGTATTAAAGGTGGTGCACGTCCCTTATTTTCATCTACATTTACATGGTATAAAGTATAGGCCTGTGTTAATCCATAGCACTACTATTTTTTAAGATGAATAAAAACGCATCATACATGCATAACATGAACTTATGTGAAAAAAAAGGGCAAATTTAATAGAAATTTTGCTGTTTTGCATTTGAAAATAGCGATTATATATTTCATACTGCGTTGCCAATTTTGAGACTTTAATAATTGATTTCGACTACATTGTGAATCACTCTTACATGTATGTGAGAACGGGACTCATAATTTTCATTGATTATTTGCTCCTTCTGCGTAAAAGCTAAATTATGTACTTTCTAGCAGTCTGTATCAGAAGGAGATACTGTACTGTGTTATGGGCTAACATTCAAAGGGTATTGCAAATGTGAGCATTGTCAGCTTTTGTTTGTACACAATATTTTCTCTGCACATGCTACAAATATGTCATACCCGCCCACAGAATATGACAAATCAATCATATGGTAATTGTTCAAGGTTGGAGATCTCTATTTCTGTATTTACATTGTGCCTGCATCTGATATTTCACCCAATTCACGTAGATCTGTATAAGTGTTTTGGTAAATATAGATCCATTGCACTGGTGATCCCTGATGAATCAAATGGGCGAGCCGAGCTGAGCCGGTCGTTTCAGAAGAAACAGGATTCTGCAATGAATTCCGCAAACTCACTCAGGATGAATGTAGCTTGTATTGACCCTTTTAGTTGACTGAGGTCATAAGGAAGAAGAGAAATAAAAATCAGTAGATAGCCAGCACAGTCTGCTATCAAAGCGGGTCGATGTGACAGATTGTACCAGAGACTTCCAACTCTCCCGTTTTTGGCAAAAGATCTCCCGCTTTGAGTCCATTTTCAGAAAATCTCCCGCTTGAGTTTGAATTTCTCCTGCCCTAGCTGTGTTTCTCCTTTTTTCTCCTGCCCAACCACCTTTAAAAAAAAAAAATGAATCTAAATCACTGGATTTTACCTCATTGAGTGTTATCATGTGTTAAAAAAAAAAGCTCAAGGTAGCATATAACCCGAAAAGTGGCCTCCGGCCGTAAGGAATTTCGTGGTTTGCGCTGGTGATGCGGGCTACGCGCACATTATGAGTCAGAGTCTCCCGTTTGCTAGGGGGTCTTGGCGGGAGAATCTACCGCTTAAGAGGTGCTTGGGGTTGGAGTCTCTGTTGTACAGTGTAAATTTGTAGTGTTGTAGAGATTGGGAGGAGGGGGGGGGGGGGTCATGGAGGAGTACATGAAAAATCTGTTCAAAACTACTTCAAGAAAAAGAAAGTCAATCTTGAAAAAAAGGACATATATGTACAGTGTAAATTTGTAGTGTTGTAGAGATTGGGGGGGGGGGGGGGGGTTGTAGAGGGAAACATGAAAAATCTGTTCCAAACTACATGTAGTTCAAGAAGGAAAAGAGCAAAGAGGGTCCTCACATGTTTTCAGCCATGTTTTCAGTTAATCTGCTGACAAAAAATAAACTTGAATAATTTCATAAATGAGTAAATAAATGAAGAAATGAAGAAATAATAAATAAATGAATTGAATTGAAAAAAATTGAATCGAATGGAAATAAATGAATAAAAATGAATAAATGAATTTAAAGAAATTGGAATTATTACAACAATAAATGCATGAATATATCATACAATATATCATATTCCAGTGCTTCATTTTCAAAGCAAAGAAATAAACTGCGTACTCTATCCTCATATGCATGATTTGATTTTTCTCTTCACTTGACTGGGTGCAATTGCTTTCCTTTGATGCTATCAGTCGAATGAATTGCCAGTGCTAAATTTGCTTCTAGTGGCTTCACTTCGTTTTATGATGGGAGAGAGGAAAATGACCAATCAATACTAGACTGCAGGTCATTTAGATCTACATACCGGTACTTGTATCCATGGTTCTCTACAGTACATAACACCCATGGTTCAAATACCATGCATACAGGATTTCAGACAAGGAAGAACCATGTGTGAAATTGCTGCACCATGCGTGGCAACAAGTTAAAAAAATATTGGAGTGTATATTCCTAACATTAATGATAAATGCCACAGACTGTTTTTTTTTTTTTTGGCAATGTATTTGTGCTATTATGCCATTAGAAGACAAATCCTGCTCACCAAGAAGTATTTTTCATCCTTTTGCTATTGCATACGCTGCCGCCACACCTAACTTTAGGTGTTATTCCTAAACGCTTCCGAAACTTCCGTGCTTTGCGCAGAGGGGGAACCATGTGTGGATTATTTTCTAGTGAGAACCCTGCTTGTATCTGCAATAGTATGATTCATGTATTCCAGTAGTCTTTGGGAGGTAGCCCCATAGAACAGAAACTCTCATTAAACATCTCTGAGAATAGATTTCTTCCAGAAAATGTGTTTAAATAGTAGTAAATAAGTAAATTTTGTTTGACAATATCGCCTCAGATATTTTTCAGAGAGAAAAATGGTTTGTAGACATTTACGTGTAGGCCCATATCATACTGTACATGTACGTTGTATGTAGGCCTCTGTTGATTCTACAGAAAGTAATTTTATTATTTTGGCATTTGAAATTATCATGGCAAATATTATTATAATTAGCACTGGGCTGCCTGGGCAACTTGATTTATGTAAAGGCATTCCATATGTGGAGTACAATCCCCTCGAGAGATTAGAAATAGCAGTTCAGCTGAAGTGTTAATAATAAGTATCTGTTTAATTTTCCATATACATGTATGATTAATTGCCTTTCCCTTTTATGTCATATCCTCTTCTGTTGCACTTTCATTTATTTTGTTGCACTTTCATTTATTTTGTTGTATGTCATTTCCTCTGTAGCTCAAGTGGATTTGGCATCATATGAATCTTATGCTAATTATTATTATTATTAATTATTAATTATTATTATTGTTTTTATTATTATTGTTTTTGTTGTTATTGTTGTTGTTGCTGTTATCATTATCATTATTATCAATTATTATTAATATCATTATTATTGTGAAACAGAAGTACATGTACCTGTATGCGTCTCTGTAGTATTTTGTAAATTGCCTACAAGTTCTTATGTTTATGCAAAGCCAACTGAAGGAATGTACAATAAAGATGATGATACTTAAATAGATGAGTTCATACCAGTAACTTTGACTGAATTAACCCATTCATGACAGGAATTATTTAAAGCCTAATTTGATCAGCTTTTATTCTTCAAATTGGCAACACCAACATTCTTATTTTATTGCTACAATTTTCTTATAAAACGTCATGTATCTGAAATGAATATAAATTGACAGAAATTATGATGAGAAGTCAAAAAGTTGCCAATTTGCAGAGGAAAATGGTGTTTTAAAATTTTCTATCACATTGCCAATTTAAGGATTTTAATGCTTATTTTCCTTTAAAAAAATGTTAAGCTTCAAACAACGAATATTGACGCAACCAAAATGGGGACAGTATGTGTAGAATTTTTTTGCTCTTTCTGCTCATGTATTTGGTATGATTTTTAGGGCTTTGCATCGAAAGTTATTAGGCCAAACCACAAAATGTGGACCTCTGTCATGAATGGGTACAGATGATGATACTTAAATAGATGAGTTAATACCAGTAACTTTGACTGAATTAATGGAATGGATGAACATGAACTGCATAGTTTGACCTATTTTATTTTGTATCAGCCGAGGCTCAACTTTAGAATACAGAAGATGAGTAGAGAAAGGTAAGCACTATATAGGCACCAATCCTGCAGACGCAAGCTCATTTAATATTCTTAAATATTCATAGGATTAGGATTAGGGTTAGGAGTAGGGTTAGGATTAGGGTTAGGGTTAGGGTTAGGGTTAGGGTTAGGGTTAGGATTAGGGTTAGGATTAGGGTTAGGGTTTCAGCTTGCGTCTGCAGGATTGGTACCTATATAGTGCTTACCATAGAGAAAGATCACTAAAAAAAAAGTGGAGTGAGAAAGAGAGATAGAGGGCGAGATAGAGAAGAGAAGAAGCGAGTGAAAGAGGTTGGGGTAGGAGAAGATCAAAGAGAAGAATGGCAAATTATTCATTAACAATAACCTTGATAATTATTACACTTCATTAAGCGTGTGCACTCTCCTCCAGTATTCATAGAGTCCATTAAGCTAATAGCTATACTATACCCTTATTTTTCATGAACCTTGTATAACTGATGGCATTTAATTTCATTTTCTCATACAAATGCATGTAGCCTTTGATGAATATTCTTTGCATTCATTCTTTTCTCACCAGAATGTTGGGTACATGTATCCTGTTTTCTCTAGTGGATTGTAGCTCAATCAAGCTTTAGTATTTTATTTAACTCTAAAAATCCAGGGAGGTTTGGAAATCTAGAGAAAAACTCTGGCAAAGTAAAAAGAGAGAAAGAAAAAAAAAACCTTTACCAAAGTTTCACCTCATCTACCTAAGTCCTTAAAAATTATAACTACAACAATAACAACAAATAACATCAGCATGACCAACAACAACATCAAAAATTTTGTTTACTTAAGGGAGCCTCATCAGCATCTGAAGGCTCTGCAATAGATCTGTTTACTAACATATTCAAATATTATGCATACTCTACTCTTTGAACAAAAGTTGTTCTTGACAACCTGAAAGCTTCCCAGAGGCTTGCCGGACATAGCAACAAGTAATGTAATGCAAACTGGATTCCAAGTATTGTAATTCATTAAACAGGTTGAATACCTCGTCACTAGGTCCCCAGGAAAGAAACATCCATAAATTTGAGTAACGAAGTAAACAGGTCTATTATTATTACCTCAGCAAATGTCGGTCCCAATTTACACCTGGGTCAAGCTGGACAGATGTGGGTAAAACATCTTGTTCAAGGATAGTCGGTTTAGAACCATAGATTTCTTGTATGAGAGCTAAGAGCCTTCACCAAATTTTGTACATGTAGCATAGTGAGTGTGTTATACATTCTTCAGGGACAGTTGCTCCTTGTCAATGTTGTACATGAACCAAATACTAAATTTATCCTGCACTCAAGTATTTATACGCCTACATGTAACCCTAACTCTAACCCAAGACCCAGGTTAAAACCCAATTTAGATTCTAACCTAAGAGTTATTAGTAGTCTACTAAATAACTCCTTGTTTTAACCCAATACCAGGACTTCAAACCATGGATCTTCTCATAAGATCCATGTTCAAACTAACTTTTTTGGTAGGAGGTTTGGATTGAAATTGCGGATGCTGAATATATTGAGCCCTGTGTTAAAATTGTTGAGGTTTGGGGGTCTGGACCTAAATTTTTAGGGCCCATATGCCATAGATGCCTGTTAGTGTTGAGTGAGCCCTGTCTATCCCTTTGACAAAATGAAGCCTGGATCATTTGTTGCCACAGCATGTTACCAGAATGTACAATCACTATGAACATGATGGACAAAGAAAGCGGACAAAATAAACAACCCCTCATTCTACCCTTCACAGTGGTTCTGGTAGTCAAAAGAACATCCCTTCACTGCTATTATCTAAAATATGTGGAACAGGTGTCACATGCATATTCACCGGAACTACATGATTAAACATAATAGCTGTGAAGGGATGTTCTTTTGACTACCAGAACCATTGTGAAGGGTAGAATGAGAGGTTGTTTATTTTGTCCGCTTTCTTTGTCTGCCATGTTCATAGTGATTGTACATTGTAGGAGTACTACCATGATGCTCCTGCAGGTTTATAGCCAATTGGTCTATTACCATTTGGTCTAATTGCTAGATTGTCTAATACCACCATGGCTAAACCCATTTGGTCTACTATCATTTTGGTCAAATTTACTGTTTGGTCCAATCATCACTTGTCTAACATCCACTTGGGCTAATTGTCATTTTGTCTAATGATCAAATGGTCTAATTACCACGTCATCTACTTAGTTTTCCTCATTTCGTCTAATGACTGTTTGGTCTATTACCAGTTCGTCCACTTAGATACACTAGGTGGTGTTAGACCAAGTGGAAGTAGACCACATGACATTCACCCTCGGGCACTCTATGTGATTTCTGTTGTATGACTCTGATACATATGGTGGCCCGAAAGTACGCTTGACAACAGGTGATGAGCGACGTGAATATCGCGGCCAGCTTTGCGTCCCAGTAGCGAATTTCGCATCCCGGATCATGAATTTCGCACCACGGGTGATGAATTTTGCATCCCGGGTCCTGAATTTCGCATCCCGGGTCCTGAACTTCGCGTCACAGGTCATGAATTTTGCATCCCAGGTCATGAATTTCGCGTCACAGGTCACGTCGCACATGACCTGTTGTCGAGCGTACTTCAGGGCCACCATAGATACACCTCTGTTTGTTATCCCATGCCATCCCTAGGTCTATCCAGACAACCCAGGCTGGACAATCTTTGAGCAGACAGCCAGCTTGGAGGTCAAGTCTTTCTTTGGCTTCGAGAACATGGTGGAGAAGATCGCTGCTAATATCAAAAAGGTTCTATTTTATAACTTACACCTCTGTTTGTTATCCCATGCCATTCCTAGGTCCATCCAGACAACCCAGGATGGACAATCTTTGAACAGACAGCCAGCTTGGAGGTCAAGTCTTTCTTTGGCTTCGAGAACACGGTGGAGAAGATTGCTGCCAAACAGTATGCTGCCAATATTAAGAAGGTAAGAACAGCACCCAAAGTTCAACTTGAGTCCCGGAATATGCAATGCAAGTAAAGTGGAAGGTTGCTTTTTAAAACTGGTGTATACCTTTAGGTTCTGAAATCCTGATTCTGATATTTGAAAGTCAAATTAGGCAATGGCATACCTGCCAACTGTCTGTAGTATTGAATAGGAAAATAAGAAAAAATTTTAAAAATTTCTTAATAATTTGTTTCTATTTCTTGGCTCTCAAGGCCGGAAGGTATGGAATGGGTTATCTTTATCTGAGAAGTGCTTTTTACTCTTGAAGCAGAAGTTATAGAATTACAGTAGTTATTGATGCTGACCGTATCAGGACAACTCCCCCGAGGACTGGGGGAGCTGTCCTTGGGGAGTTGTCATCCGGGGGAAAAGTGTCCTCCGGGGAGAGTAGCCCTCGGGGGAGCTGTCCTCCAGGGGAGCTGTGCTCCAGGGGGAGTTGTCAGGTGGGAATCGTATCGGGGGAGTTGTCCTCCCGGGGGAGTTGTCCTAGAACCGATGCTGACAAGTATTCAGTAGGTGCGTCTTCATCAGCTCGAGTTTATAGAGTAGCAGGCTATTTCGGATCCCATGAATTAGCCCGATCAGAGAATAGCCAGCAGATTCTCAGATTAAGATGGAATTAGCCGGCTCATTTGCTCGAAAAGTAAGCCATCCAAATCTTGGGCTTGCAGAATAGCTGGCTGATTTGCAAAATAGCTGGCTATTTTTGACACTTTTTCATCAGCTCGAGCTTCAGGTTTATCCATTCTATAATGCAACATAGGGATTTATATAACACCTCAATAGATCCCTGTCATTTGATTGGTTGTTTGATATTGATCATTTGTCCCATTGCACTATGACGTCATCATTCGTGCAATTGTGGCTCCATTTACCGTGCAATCTTGGATCCATACGATTTGCTCCATTGCACGAACGCCGAGAGCCCAGCACACTACGTACGTTAAACGCTTGCGTTTGCAGTGTGCACCACGAACAGCATGCTAGCGTATAGCATTATTGATGTATTGCGATTTGATCTATTTTTAGGTGTTATATAAAACAAATAATGAATGTTTTTTCATTTGTGCAATGGACAGAATATTTCATTCGGTGAAGATGAAATTATTGATCCATTCAACTCGGCTGCGCCTCGATGAATGGATCATTTTATCTTTCACCTCATGAAATATTCTGTCCATTGCACTCATAAACATTCATTATTTGTATAATAGCTTAATTTATAGCTTGAGCTATATTACAATACATATCTGTATCAGAGCTCAAGCTGATGTGGACTTGATTGTACACTTCAGCAGAGTTTGAGGTAATACCCCTGATCCCCCAAATAGTGGGCTATTCTGTAAGCCCTAGCTGATAAAGACCCACCTAGTATGTGATTCAGCGTCCACGAGATCCCACAGGATGAATACTCGGGAAGAAATTAATGTGATGCAATATTATGGACTGCAAGATTGAAAATTCTAGCAGTGTACATGTCATTGTATTTACCTCATGCTTGTTATGTGATGAAATTGAATATTAAGATTCAATTACGAGACTTATTACGCTATTTTAGAAGATGCCCTTTGTCGTATTAGCAGTGCTAAGCATCTGGAACCAGCCGCCTCCATCCGAAATGAGACATAAATAAACTTGTTTAAGCTACCTACGTTATAAAAATGGATGCTCACATGCCTGGGCTTTTAGTGTAATGAGATCAATCGAGTTAATTGGATTAGTGAGTGCTCAGGTGTTATTAATAGATGGATGCCATTGCTATTAGGGCTTTGCTGATCATGAAAGATGGGTATGATATTAAGTACGTAATGGGACTGAAAAACCCCGCTAAAAAGGTTGAGTGGGGGTTTTTAAGTGCATCATGTAATGAACAGCGTGAACATACAATAGAGGTTTATGCCCTGATTTGTTCATACCGCTGAGCTGTGAAGATTAATGATATGTCTACTGAAGGATACGGACAGTTGGATGAACAGTAAACAAGGAAATTGTTTTGCAGCAATACCAAAAAGCTCATATTTGCATTTATTAACATTTTAATTAGTTGATATCAGGACAGTCCTAAATAGAATTGAAGTTCATGAATATCCTAGAGTGCCTCTGACTGCCTCACTGCCTCAATATGAAGTTATGGGTGCCCAAATATTCACTTCATAATTCTTATGAGGGCTACAGCCCACCCAGTGCACCCACTCCCACCCCCTTTCTTACAGCTTTGAGTACGGTAAGAGGAAGTAAAGCGAAATTATAGCTATATGTACATGCATTGTTGGATTGAGTATCAAAATGAAAACTGAAAGCAATGAAAGAAAGGAAAGAGAATATAATGAAACATTTGATATTGCTCATTGAAAAAAAATCAAAAGTGAGATAATGATATATACATGTACATACAGCATACATGTAGGTTTATTTTGGGATATTTTATTAGATCATAAACTTTCTGATAAGTTATACTTCAAATGAATTTGACTTTCAAGAATGATAATGCGTGTTGAAAGGGGGGGAAACAAATGTTACTCTTTCAGTTCAGATCACACACAATCTGCACTCTCAGACAATGAAGATGAGAAGGAAATTACTGTACTGTAGATAATTTTGGTATTACACCTGTACATGTGTTTTTCTTACAGTCCTGTGAAGTATTTTATGGGTAATAATTGAAAACTGAAAGCATTGAAAGAAAGGAAAGAGAATATAATGAAACATTTAATATTGCTCATTAAAAAAAAAAAAGTGAGATAATGCTATATACATACAGCATAGGTTTATTTGGGGATATTTTATTAGATCATAAACTTTCTGAAAAGTTATACTTCAAATGAATTTGACCCTCAAGAATGATAATGCCTGCTGAAAGGGGTGAAACAAATGTTGCTCTTTCAGTTCAGATCATCACATCACACACAATCTACACTCTCAGACAATGAAGATGAAAAGGAAATTACGGAACTGTAGAGAATTTTGGTATTGCACCTGTACATGTGTTTTTCTTACAGTCCTGTGAAGTATTTTATGGGTAATAATTGAAAAAAACTTTTTTTAAAATTCAGTCATGTAAAATATGGGTTATGATTTTACAAAGTGCATGTAGCTTACATGTACATAGCCAGCTGAAAATCCAGGCTTCCATTTGAAATGTATACATGTATACTACATGTTCATATTTTCCATCTGTAGACTAGGGCCAAGCTTATGATACAGAATTCAGTCAGAAGCTCTATTATTCATGTTTCTTTATATTTTGCCAGTTTCTCCTCCCAGGCTAGATGTTAATGAATGCAGTATACATTTTTCTTGGTTGCTTTGTTGAATGTAATAATAATAATATACAGTTCTTGTATAGCACATATCACATTATGATATAACGTCTCTATGCGCTTCCAAAGGACTTGGATATTATTACCCCAGCTTTAGCCCGACAGCCTTTTACAGCGCGCAAGCATTTCAAGGAATGAATTCCTGCCAGGTACCCATTCACCTCACCTGGGTTGAGTGCAGCACGATGTGGATAAATTTCTTGCTGAAGGAAATTAACGCCATGGCTGGGATTCGAACCCACGACCCTCTAATTGAAAGACGAGAGTCAGAACCACCAGACCACGACGCTGTAGTTGTTTTTTAAAACTTTTTGGGATAATCGAGATGTTGACGCTTTGGACCGATCTGTGTTAGTCTGCAAGTGGCATGGACATTGCATGCTTTCTATTAATAAATACTATACCTAAGCATACAAAGGCCAACAGCCTTCGGATGCTTATTAAATTTGCTTCTGACATTTTTCCTTATTCATGATAATTTCCCCTCTCTTTCTCTCTTTCCAATGTATGCGGGAATGCTGAAATAATCATCAGAAGACGATCTATGCGTGCCTATGCTGCACATAAAGGTTGATTTAATATTGAGATGGATGGGCTATGAGGTATGGCGTGGATATTTCATTTGGTACGATGACGATTTGCGTCACATCCTGACGTCTGCATGCAAGGCAACAAAAGGGGGTTTCGCTGCAAGGCTGTTTGGTCTATTTGACAATAGAAATTGACAGAAGAAATGAGAATCAAAGAATCAAGTGTAGAGGGATATTGTATTGGGATAACAACACCATGGATTTTATCAATTGTAGGATAGGGCAGGGCAAGGTGGTTGTAGGGAATATGATTTGTCAAGAGTGAGAGTTAGAGCACTGTTTGGTGGATTAAATGCTAATAAGGTGAAGGACAGGGCAAGCTTAATATGGTTTTTCTGTTTCCCTTCAAAGTTGTATTGAGGATAGGAAGCAGTCATTTTGTCCAGTTGCCATTTCCTTCTCTCAGACACTTCAGATTGATTTTTTCCCCCCATAGGATTACAATGTCTAAAAGACTTTAAAGTGATTACACAATGGTAATTTTTTTTTTTTAATATATGATCGAGAATAGAATTCTAAGAAGAATAGCATTAAAAATATGATTTTTCAATCGAAATCAATGCATTTCGGCTAATTTTCTCATAAAAAGTCAAGAGTTGACCAAAAAATTTGAGTATGAGGTATGACGTAAAAGTGGGTACCCAGCTTCGCGCATTGCAGTTGTGCTGCGCGCTAGACTGTACAATATGTATTATACCTTGCGCGCATTTTGCTAGAAGTGCGCGACAAGGTACCCACTTTGATGTCATTTTGACGTCAAAGTGGGTACCCAGTTGAAACTGGGTCACAGCTGAGGGGTCAAAAGTATCCTGAAATCTTACCACATTTGGGGGTTTCCTTGGCAACACGACTTATTAAAAAAACTTTAGGCAGATGATTTTCTGCTAATAAAATCATGCTCTTTTAAATGAACTAAAATTGTTTCAGCATTGGGTACACCCTTTAAATGTAGCACTCAAGTGTAAACATTTAGTCTATGTACATGTAGGGTGTATGTAGTGAATTGCACTAACTAAGAAAAAATAAAAGAAGAAATCATTTCCTTTTCCAAACGTGACATAATACTTATGTTATTTGTAACAAGAAGGATTATTTATGACTGTGTGTAAAACAGGGTTTCTTTCTTATAATATACTTCTTCCTATGGCCTCTTTCTTTATAAAGCAATCATCATCTTGTCCTCTTTGTGTACTTTCCATTTTTATTCTCCTTCATTCTTTTGTCTACTTCCTGTCTTCTTGATTTTCCTTTTTTTTCATCTTAAAGACATTGGTTAACATTGTTTTGATTTTAAAAAATCTTGTTTTGTTACTTGAAAATGGAATAAGCATAAGGGTTATAGTGTAAAAATACCAGTCTGAAAGTTTCAAAGTATAATATCCACAGGAAGTAATTTTAAATTTCAAAAATGTGAACCAATGTTTGAAAAATACACGAGGGTCGATTGCACAGAATAGACATAAGGAGTGCGCATGCGCGTATGACTCACCTTACCGTACTGTGTGTATTGGCGTATCATGCAACGGGAGGCACATAATGGCAATTTCAAATTCAAGCAAAGTGGTCCTCTTAGTGATTGTCTCGTGAGACGAAGGATAATAAAATCGCCGTTTGCGTCTAACTTACACTTTTTCATTCCAAATTATGGTTGGTTTCAGGGTTTTAGAGTACAAATACAAGTACTCATACACATGTTTCATCTTAGTTTGAGAATTTTTTAAATCAGCTATTCACAAAGTTAGCCAATGCCTTTAATTCTCCTCCATGCTGTTATTGTTTTATTTCTCCTTCACCCTTTTACATCACCGGTATCCTAGAGTCCACAGTTTTCCGTTTTCTAAAATGCAAATTCCGTGTTCTGCAGTGTTCTGAACTTCAAATTCCGCGTTATTTGGTGACATGTAAAAAAAAAAAAAAAAAAAAAACACCCCAAAACAGTTACCCTAATGTCTATACGCACTGCATGCAGTATAGGCCTACATGGAGATGCAATTGAAGCTTTGTGGACACATGCTGAACACTGCGACGAGGTTTGTTCCTGATTTTCCGCTGATTCAACGGTTTTGTTTTATTGGATTTTGCTTCTTATTTCATGTTTTTGCTGTATTTTTCGTAATTCAGATTTTTTGGCCTAAAAAATCATGTTTTCCGTGAAATTCTGTGAATTCTGTGTTCTTTCCGAATTCTGTGAAATTTTTCCGTTTTCCGTATCTCAGAAAACTGGGGACTATACTGTATCCTCACTTTCTGCTGTTCACTCTCAAAAGAGTTCAATGTTTCCTTCAAGAGTTGTCTTCTAGCTCAGCTCTGCATATTTTTAGCTCCCATATACCCTTTTTACCTCTTTCACTGCTTACTGTATTCACTCATATGACTGGGTGAATTTCCTATTTAGAAAGTTGTTGGCTAGACACCCTTATAAACATTCAGCTGTTAGTTTTCATGACTTCATCAGTGAACCAGACAATTTGGCTCACCGATAACCTCCGAAGAACCCACAGGTTTTGTTTTTAGAAAAGGAAGCGGACTTCTGCCAATGTTCACTTTCTACCGACTGGCACACTTTTGGGAAGTCATATCAAGAACATACTCATTGTTTTGCGTAAGCAGGGCCCTAGGTTTGATAATTGTGCCAAAGGTTTATGCATCGAAAAGTTAGAAGGGGAGGGAGGGGGGGACATGAAAAATGAAAATACCAGCAATTTCTGTCATTGGATTATCTGAGTCTTATCAGAAGAGAATTAATAGTCCCTTTGATATTCTTTGTTTCCAACCAGCTTGGACATATTTCAGTGATTAAAGAAAGAAAAAAGTAAATATTTCTGATGAGTTTAGGCATGAGTACACCAGTCATATCACCAGATATTCATTAGCAAATGGCAGTATGCCTCGTTAGAGATGAAACCTAATTGTTACATGTAATTCAAAGGAATGCTTATTTCAGGCAGTATTTTATGCTAACTTTTTTAGTAGAGAGTCCGGACTGAAATTCTGGGCTCCCTTTGTATTGAGCCCTGTGTTGAAATGATTCAATTTTGGGGGTCAGGACCTAAATGTTGGGGGTCCATGTATTCTGAGTGCCTGTTAATGTTAAGCCCTGTTTTAGAGGTTCTGTAGGTATTATACATGTATTTAGACTCACTGTATCCATAATAATTCACAAACTGTGTATTTTTTTCATCCACTTCTATTACAAAATAGTGAAATACTACACCTCACCTTCCATAGTGGGGCTGGCAATTGATCAACATGTTTATAGTGTGGGAGGGTAGCATAGTGACGAATTAATGGCACACAGGAATGTAAATTGGTACATTTTATTTAAGTCCTTTGAAAACAAAGTAAAGTTCATGCCCGGCCCTCTGGCTGTGACATTCCTGACCCTATAATTCTGCCTATCAGCTACACCCACATACATGTATCTCTGCACTGGGTATTCATCCATTTTGTAGGTTAGTAGGAAAAGGTTATTATTTGGAATTTATTGAAAATAAAAAAATGAACAAAACAGAATTGTCCATTTATACAGTACCAGGCAAATGAACAATTCTGACGTATGTTGTTTGTCAGTTGGGGTAATTAATAGAAACCTACGTGTAATGTATCGTAAATGAATGCATTTTCACCTAACCAAGGACCATGAACAAAACTGTAAAATCTTAAGTAAAGTAAGCTTACATGTACATGTTGATAGAATGAGATTGAGAAATATTACTTTTACTGAAAAATATATGAGCAGTTGCTATGGTTCTGGACAGGATGCAAGTCAACTTTCATTTGGTAATCCCAAGCAAATCCTTATTGATTAATTTGAAAGATAAATTGAAATATTGGAATGTTGATTGAATTGCAGAACAGGGCACTTAAATATAGATATAAAGGAATGCCCCATAATGAGTCACTAAGCAGCAGAAAAGATTACAATTTTTCATCATTTGTTGGCTTCATACATCGCAAGGGCTAGGATTAGGTTTAAAATGCAGCCAATTCATCATTTTACTTTTTTTTGGAGTAATTATTTTTATTTGTTTTTTCATTTATTTCATCTCTAAAAACAATGACAAATGTGTTTACAAGCAAGTATATCATATAAACATTCATTTAAAAAAAAAATCATATGATATTTGAATGTCAATTGAGCCTATATTATAATGCATGAAATGAAAGAGGAGAACTTAAAATAAAGCCAAAGAGGGCCTTGTTAAAACAAGTCTCCATAAGTATAAATTGATATTTGGAGGCTATTTGGTATATAAAAATCGACATAAGAGCTTATCAGAAAAAACTAGGACAAGGGAACAAACCAAAACTAATACAAACAAGAAAGGAAGTAAATTTAAGAGTGGTAACAAAGCTGCTTAATAAATGTATTTTGAAGTAAAGTATTGTTTTAGTTTTCTTTTGAAAAGGGAGAGACAACTGCATGATGATTATTTAAATCAAGATGTCAGAAGGGAAAATGTATGCACAGTGGAGTAACATTTGATTATTGTACATTGTCAAATGATGTATGTATTGCCTATTAGGGTGTGAAAACAAATTCAAAGGTGTTTGCAATGAAGTATTCAATATTGCACTGTCGCATGTCCATGTAGTCACGTTTCCTTTTCAGATTGAAAAATTGCTTTAAACTCTTTGCCAGAAATATGGATTTATGGCTTCGAGCATTATGGACAAGAAAAGAGAGAGAGTGAGAGCAATTACAACAACAAAAAATAATTTTCATCTCCTAAAAATATTTACCGTAATTACTAGCTGTGAAGCCTCATGGGAAGGACCTTCACAAGATCTCAGTAATGTATGGTTTTGGCTAAATTGGTAGAGCAAGTTTAGCAAGTCACAGAAATATGGCTTGAAAACTTACAAAACAACACCAGACTGCTGTACATCTGTTATGGAGTGTCTCTGGTATTCTGTGTAATTTGTAAGTGCTCTTTGGTTTCATCATGGACGTATTATGAATGGATAACCGACAGTCACAAGCCCTTTGAAGTACCAATTCCGCCGCTGTATTTGATTTACATAAGTACAATGATTGTCACCGCCTTCTGATCATGTGCAGCTTAATGGAAACAGGTGTTTGGACAATAATGATTGCGTAAGCATGTTCAGTCGTTGACAACGATACATTGTATTAGGAGGATGATTTGGTAGTAAAATTCCATAAGGAGCAGAATAATGCGCATTATTCTGATACTGCTATTATTCGCATTTTACATGTACATGTGGCAGCATCAGAATTATCCTCCCAATTTGTGAACGCAATTGCAAAATAATGCGCATTATTGCCATGGTGTAGTCAAAACATCAGCATTTTCCCCATAGCACAAGCCCAGAACACACTCGTGGATGTGCGTTGTGTATTGAAGGGGCGTGTGCAGTTACCATGACGATAATTCTTTATTTTTTAGAATTTTTTTCTTTCGTAAATAATGTGGATTAACTTTGGAGCTTGCAAACATAATTTTTATTGAATTATCTGCCTTACAAGCATTATTTAAAGCCACAGTGAACTGGCACTTATACAGCTCTGAAATGATGTATTTACAACAGCGCCAACTTGCAGCTACTCATAACCAGAGACTGTCTTAGAAAAATTACGCCCTTCTTGGCTTCTAGTGAACTGCCTTAGTCTGAATACATATACATTTTTACAGATGTGTCTAAAAAGTAAAGCTCGCGTTGATCAGAATAGTGCATGAAGGGAGAAAAAATGGGACAGAATCACTAGTTCAGGACTGAGATGGCGCTATTTCAGAATCTCATACAAGGGCACCAGTTCGCTCTGGCTTTAATACGTATAATAGGAGGAGGATTTTGTGAACCTGGGTATTGGAAACTGAGCAATGTACTGCAGATGAAATGTAGAGGAGAAAGCATCCATATGTGAACAGGCTATGTACTGAGAATAGACGGTCACAGAAGGAGGAGAAAGTAAATTTACAAAGAGCACTATGGGTGGCTGAGAATGTTTGCATCAAGAGCTATTTCTGGATCTATATCACAGTGCCAATGATGTATTCAAACATGCCCCTGTATGCTACATGCAAGCCTTCATTCCTTCATCCTACATTGCTTTTTCTACATGAGGGGCCTTAGATCTTTGTGTAAAAACTGCTGAAGGAATTTGGAAAATTATATGTACATGTAGTCTTTATTTGTTGGTGGTCCTTATATACAGTTTTAAACATGCCTTGTATACAGCAGACTCAGTGCAATTAATACCGTGTTTACACAGTGACTCGGCTCGAGTGTTGAATCCTCAAGCAGGGTCGAACGCTGCGAAGAGGGCAACTGTGATCGTGTTTATACCGAAACGAAAAAGGCGAGTTCGACACGGTCCGCGGATCACGAGCGGAAGGTAGAATTAACGTCACAAATGCGGGAAATTTGCCTCCAGCTACATTTTTCCACAACGTTCACAACAAAATATGTTAAACACTGAACAACGAGAGTGAGGCTGGGTTACGTTAGTTATAAAACTGCCGTGGTGACAGCACTATATTAAATATATAGAAGAATAAGTAATGCAAGGATCATACCAAAAAGTGATATACCATACAATTTTACGAGCAAGGGTAGAATTTCACAATCCCAAAAAAGAGTATTTTTTACCTAGGGAAATCAAGCGAAGGCAGGGGCATAGCAAGGACAAGAGAGCTATCTGGCGCAATACCGGATGCGGCTATTCTGTGTTTGACCTATAGGTCACAAGGGTTCGACACGGCTTTCTGTTCACACACAAAAAAATAGACGAGTCTGACTCGGCTCGCGGGTTGAAACCTATGATTCTGGCAGATTAAAAAAGCGGTGTTCGACACGGCTCGCGGATCACACTGATCACGTTCACACAACATAAAATTGCCATGTTGAGCACGGGTCGCGTGTTGAACCCCTGAGCCGAGTCACTGTGTAAACACGGTATAACTCTCTTCAGCACTATCATGATTGATTTGATACTGTCTGTCTTTCATTTTTTTCCATTATTACTACTTCTGCTACTTCTCTTCTCCCTAATGAGCACAAGATACCTCTTGGATTCTTCCGTTCTCTTCATCTTTTTTTCTCTCAATACCTCATTCTCACCTTTCATCTGTTGATTCATCAGTTTCTTATCACATTTGTGATTCTCATGCTCTCTCTCTCTCTTTGACGTCACATCTCGAAAGGCCATGTTGTCTCACCTGCTTGTAAGCCTTACAAAGTCTGCCAAGATTCTTCTGTAAACTTGATTCTTTCCATATCTGTCTATATCTCTCTCTTTCTGTTATTATCCATCCATCTTTCAGCCGATCTCTCTAAACCCCGTCCCTCTTTCTGTATGACATCTCACCTACTGGTAAGCCTCACAAAGTGTGCCAAGATTCATCTGTAAAACTTGTCATTCTTTTCATATCTGTCTATCTCTCTCTTTCTGTCATTATCCATCCATCTTTCAGCCTACATGTATCTCTCTATCTCTCTGTCCCTCTTTCTGTTTGACGTCACATCTGGGAAGGCCATGTTGTCTCACCTGCTTGTAGCCCTTACAAAGTCTGCCAAGATTCCCTCTTAAAACCTTGAAGCCCTAGGACGCCTCTATGTGAGGCTTTCAGCAATTTTTAATGTCTCTGCCAGAGACTGGAATTTACTCTGTAAGCTAGGCCTCCCCACCTCAAATATTTCCAACAAACATTGCATCTGTAACACGAGGGAGGGAGGGAGGATGAATGGTTACATCTTCTGTCAAATGCCAGAAGGGTGATATCTTCTAAATTTGCTGAAAGCAGGGTTGCATTCAGCCAACCAAAGAAAGAGAGAAAGCATTTTTCCTCAGAAGTACTTTGTATTCAAGCCTCTATTAAAATTCTCAAACTGCATAATATCAGCCCAGTATGAATGTTACACTTGTCAGGACTTGCTCTGTAAGCTCTTTTTTATCTTGTAAACCCATCATCATTTATACTGTTGATTATGAAATAAGTGCCTCTGGTTGGCTCCATAAGTCATGTCTTTAAATTGAGTTGTCATAGGGTGTGCTTATTGAGGGTAACAGAGGACTAAAAAGCAACTCAAGTTCCGAACTAGTTTACCCGTTACCCTCGATAAACACGACAGCGACTTGATTACCGAACTAGCTTACCGGACTTGAGTTCCACAAAAAAGGGGGATTTGATTACCTGTTGAACAAGATCAGCGACTCAAGTCGTGGCAATAAACACAATGTGACTTCGGTTGCATTCCGTTTTGAACCTTCGGACTCCTGTTTCCAGGATTTGACCTTTACTGCCGGGTCATCCTGCAGCTGGACATGGGCTCGAGGGTATCGGGAACTCAGATCGCGACGATAAACACAACATCCAGAAAGACCACCCGTTGTGAGCACGATTTGCGTTTGCGACTCAAGTACCCATTTCTAATTTCTAGAAAACGAGCCCCCCCCCTGTTACACACACACCCTCAGTTATAGTTCACTTATATAAATACAACCCAGACATTAATATCCTGTGACAAGATATTCATGTTGTCTCTTTTTGCCATTCTTGACCAAGAGAGTACCATGTCTTAATTCCTTGAAATGCTCAGTGCATTATACATGGTTGCTAGAGCAAAAGTTTGATTAGTGAATTCCAAAGAATATGTGTGATACATGCGCTACAGCAATGATCATACATGTATCAGTAAATGAAAGTCTTTAAAACATTTAACTTTTCACCTCTGATCTTTCCAGGGCAAAGAAGTTCTTCTGTACTACATCCAGGAGATACTGGCTGAGGGTATAACCAGTTACCCAACATGGGTAGAGCTTCATGGGACTGAAGATGGGGAGAAGAAGGAGAATGAGGAAATCAACATACCTATCATCAAGGAAAATGAGAACTTCAGTACACCCAAGAGGAATTCCACACTTGTCAAACAACAATCGGTAAGTGATGGAAAGCATATCAAAAAGTGTGGATTATTAGTAAAGAGGCATTTAGTTAAGCCATTTTTATTTGGTAGATAAATGTCTTAGTGCCTCACAGAGCCCAGCGGGAGGAAGTGTGAATTTATGAATTATGAACAAAATCAGCAAAATTGAGGTATTTGTTAAATGTTCAGTGTCATACGAATTAGTTTGCTGTGGTAGTAAATATTATCAGATGAGTGATGAGCGAATCTCCAGCTGGGATTGTATTTTTTAATAAGTTAAATTTTCATCTTCTGAGAGCGAGAAGGAAATTAAGTTGTATCAAACCCTCTCTGGCTCTTGTGCATCAAACAATCCATATTCTGACTATGGCTGAAAAAAATCCTTCCTTTTTTATTGCAGGAGGAATCCAACACGCTACGACCATTCAGCAAACCAACGGCTGCTGCATTGGGCATCGCTGATTGCTCTATCATTAGGAATAGACTAGCTTCCAGTACTATGGCTGAACAAGGTGGAGCTGTAGAGGGCGCAACAGCTTCTGCTGCTGAAGGTCAGTATGGAAAATAAAACTTGTTCATTGTGTTAATTAGTTTTGTATCGAGTTATTTTCTCTCAAGATAAATGAACATTAATGACTAAGATTATTTTCAAAGATACTATTTCACTTATTTCACCAGACATTATTTAGCATTTGTAAATATCGATACAAACATTTCCTTACTTTGAAACCTACCTGCAAGTTTTGACATGTAGAGAACAGTGACTTTAATTTTGAAGATGGAATGAACAGAAGAGATATCTTACAAAGCTATCTTAGAAAGTTAGCAGTCATAGGATTTATGTTTTCATAGAATTTTGAATTATCATTGTGAATGTGCATAAATTGTAGCCTCAAATGAAGCTCAGTTTTACTCTTCTAGTACAGTCATAACATTTGCCAGAACAGAATGAAAGTACAATTAATGTACAATTATTCCATTGCATTATGAAGTGAATGTAATTTCTCTGTCATCATATTTGATTACTTGTCACAGAGGCATCAAAGGTGGATGAAGATTACATCAAGAAATTCTTGGGTGATCTGACACCCCTACAAGAGAGTAGACTAATCCAGCTCAGGGAATGGCTGAGTGAAACACATAAAGGAAAGGTAAGTACCACTTTATTTTAACCCATTCATGACAGAGGTCCACATTTTGTGGTTTGGTCTAATATCTTTTGATGCAAAGCCCTAAAAATCATACCAAATACATGAGCAGAAAGAGCGAAATATTCTACACAAACTGTGCCCATTTTGGTTGCGTCAATATTCGTTGTTTGATGCTGAAATTTTTTTAAAGGAAAATAAGCATTAAAATCCTTCAATTGGCAATGTGATCGAAAGTGTAAAATCACTGTTTTCCCCTGCAAATTGGCAACTTTTTGACTTCTCATCATTATTTCTGTCAATTTATATTAATTTCAGATACACGACGTTTTATAAGAAAAATGTAGCAATAAAATAAAAATGTTGGTGTTGCCAATTTGAAGAATAAAAGCTGATCAAATTAGGCTTTAAATAATTCCTGTCATGAATGGGTTAAGGAGAGTTTAAATTACTGCATGCTACTATCAGGGAGTGTCATTCAAAGAAAAGTTATGTGAGCTATTGGTGAAGCTTTCATAACATTTCCGTATAAGACTTCATTTTTTACATCATCACAAATAACAAATCTGCTTATTTTGTACATGTACTTGGTGATATTCAGAAAAGAATCGTTGTTACCTTCCCCTGATGTATAAAAACAGTCGCAAAGTAGCAAATATCTGTGAAATGTTTTGATAGACATGCATTTCTGATTGCTTTGAGCTTGGATATTTGCTATGACACTTTATGATCAATGATAATTCAAATTCAATATATTTTAGGACATATAAATACCAGAAAATTACCTATTAACCAAGCGTGGAATATTGAAATAAAAAAAATTAGTGTGTTCCTGTCTATTTTCTTTCCAAATCTTTTATCATATAAGAGTGACTCTGATAAACAAGTGAAAGCTGTAAGTAAATTACTGCATAATGTGGCTGTTCAAGTTATTTTCATTTACCCTATCAATATTATACTCATAAGTCAAACCTTTTGATATAAAAGTTTATGTTTCCTTATCCTCCTGAATGTGTATAGTTGGTATTTCAGATAGAAAGAAGCAAAAAGGGCATAAATTACCCCTCACATTCCATATTTGATTTTAAGGCTGCCACAGGAAGAGAGAGAGAAAAAAATTCCATTTGCAGACTACAATGAAATGCAAGTGATATCATATTTAATCATTTTGATAACTTTATATGCACATGTATTGGCAGGTGACAATTGAAGTATAATTATGAACAAATATTGAACTCGGGATTAAAATTTGTCATGTGTGCAAAAGTTCAAATAGAACTGTGAACCAAAAACAAATAGATTACTGTCACAGGTTAGTGATTAGGGTAAACATAAATTGCAATATTGAAATACAGTATATGGAATAAAATATCAATTCTTTTGAGCTATATATCAGAACTGAACAATCATCTTTATTTTAATGCCAAGCATGTGTGTGGGATGAAATGTAACTACTATGATTTATTCCTACTGTAAATAAATTTTTGGTTTACCATCTTTACAATTTAATCACCCGCATTATTCAGTATGTTATAATTCGCCTCATAAATTTTAATTTAACCATTTCAAAGCATCATGTACTCAGGAGGTTTGTGTGTAATTATATGTAATTAAAAAAAAAGGAAACCATATGTTAATACATATCCAAACAGGTGTGGAACTGATTATTATTATATTAACATATTTATATAGGTTTATGGCATAGTAACAATATGAATGTACACGAGAACTACAAGTTCTGATGTTATAACATTATCTGTATATTGACTAACTGAACAGTCTCATCAATAAACAAACACTTTGTTTCTTCAAATTTCTAAAGACGAATAGTTAATGATTGGTATGGTTGTAGAGTTCTTCTGTTGCAATTCTTGATCATATTGTTCCCACAGGGGAAGTGGAATCAATTTTTTAAAAGTCTTGAGCAGATGCAGAGGGTCTAATAATTTGGCCTATCATATTTTAGGGAATGGGTTTAGACAATTACAGCTGTAAGGAGTGCTTTATGTGGTAGGAGTATACAGGAAGGGAGGAGAGTTGACTTGTTCGGTAAAACATCTGTCTGTTGAACCAAGGATTGTGGGTTCAAAACAGAAACCGGCATTGTGTGTTAACTTGCCCCTTCCCAGTTTCACAGATGCAGGCTATATTTCAGTGGAAAACACACTGTCCCTCAGATAGGATGTTAAATATGGGCCAGTGTATAGGAGAGCACCACCTTGGCACGTTGAGAACCCACTGCACTATTCGAAGAAGGGGGGGGGGGGAACCCCGGTGTGGTGGTACACCTACACGTGAATTATATCGAGAGGAGAGACCCGAGGGTCACAGTGATTAAGTTCGTTTTTCCCCTACATATCTACACATACTGGCCCACTCTGGTTGCATCATTATTTTGTTCTTTCATGCTAATCATGTTGTGAAGGAAAATAAGTACTGAAATCCTTGACCTGGCAATGGAGTGGAAAGTTCAAAATCACTCCTTTTCCATGCAAATTGGCAACTTTTATTTTACTTCTCTACATACTTTCTGTCAATTTTATATGTTCATTTCAGATACATGACTTTTTACGGTAAGCACTATATAGGTACCAATCCTGCAGACGCAAGCTCATTAATATTCTCAAATATTCATAGGATTAGGATTAGGGCTAGGATTAGGGTTAGGATTAGGGTTAGGGTTAGGGTTAGGGTTAGGGTTAGGGTTAGGGTTAGGGTTAGGGTTAGTGTTAGGGTTAGGGTTAGGGTTAGGGTTAGGATTAGGGTTAGGATTAGGGTTTCAGCTTGCGTCTGCAGGATTGGTACCTATATAGTGCTTACCACTTTTTACACCAAAAATAAATATACTGGTGTTGCCAATTTGAAGAAGAAAAGCAGATACAAAAAGGTTTCAAATGATTGCTGTCATGAATGGATTAACAAATATTTGTCCTTCTGAATCACCCCTCTGTAGATGCCTAAAGATCCCCATCTTCTGAGGTTCCTACGAGCTAGAGACTTCAACACAGAGAAGGCGCATGAGATGATCACGGCATCACTGGCATGGCGGAAGCAACATAAAGTAGATCAGATCCTTAGTACATGGGAACCTCCTCCTATACTACTAGACTACTTCCCTGGAGGGTGGCACTTCTATGATAGGGGTAAATTTTTTTATTTCTATTCTTCCAGGGGTACAAAGTTTACTATTTTGCATATTGTTGTTCTGTTGAGGAGTAGTGCTGAATTATATACACAGTCTGATATGAGGTATTAAAGTCATAACTAGCAAGGGGGAAGCAAGACAAAGTAGATCGGGGGGGGGGGGGGGGGGGTTCACAAAGAGTTAAGTTTGAGTTAACCAATGAGAAGATGCGTAATATCTTCTCATTGGTCAGATCATGCTCAGGGGACACGCACTAGTGGGAAGTCTATCAACGAGATTACGTGTTACATACCGGATGCGCACTGGTGCTTAAGTATGACTCTAAGTCAACTTAACTCTTTGTGAAACACCACTCAGATCCTTTTTACATGGGAACCTCCTCCTATACTACTAGATTACTTCCCAGGGAGATGGCACTTCTAAGACAGGGGTAGGATTTTCCATTTTGATTCTCCAGAGGTACAGACCACTGTCTTTGAGTATTGTTGTAGTGTTGAGAAGCAGTAATCAGCAATCAGCCCCCCCCCCCCCCTCCCAAGGAATTGATTGCTTTACAGCTACTTAAAAGAGGTGAGCAAATTTTATATGAAGTGTCCTCTAGGTACTTTGATACTGAACATGTTTTTTAAATAGAACAGTATGTATGCAACATTGGCTTCATGACTTATCCTTCAGCAATACCAGGTAGCTTAATTTACCATGATGGGTTAGAACTCAGGACAGCAGTTCACAAAGATTTCCAGTCAGTCCCAACTCCTCAAAATTTAGCACTTGTAGATCAGTCTCTTCATAAAGCGCATACCTTGTCCTGATGGCTTTAGGCAATTTCAGTTATGTCTGTTGACATATGGCATGTGACTTTTATTGTTTTGTTTGTTTTCTCAACAGAGGGAAGACCTGTGTTTATCATGAGGCTTGGCCAACTTGATGTGAAAGGACTTATCAAGGCTGTTGGGGAAGAGGCAATACTTCGACATGTGAGTTTATTCAATTATGAGTGCCATTGAATATCATTGATATTCTTGGATTTATGTTATAAACATTACACATATGCATCAAAGTTGGTTATGCCATATGAAATATGACTTTTCTACTTATGAATCTATTGTTGATAATTTTTTTGGTTAATTTTGTTTTGCTTTGAAATAATCATATGTGTTTTATGTTCATTACTAGTTGTTTGATTTGCTTAGAGACATATGATATACTTGCTATTCCTACTTGCTATTCCTACTACCACTCATTCTCCTGAGGACGGTAAGAACATGCTTACCGAAACGTCAAGAGTGGGTAGGTCCTTTTCATGACCACACTCATCTTCAAGAAAGAATACTTGATGTACTGTGAAGCCCTCTACTTCCATACTTGGTATAATTCATGTATACCTCTTTAAACCAGCTGGATAGCAAGTCTGAAGTTCCATAGGGGATATATTTGATTGAAAATATTACAAGCTAATACATGAAAAAAAAAATCATAATACAATCATTAGTTGTAATATAATGTAATTTTTTTTTGTAGAAAATGTCAAACTGTGTCATAATTTATGATTCATGGTACTAGGTACTGTCAATAAATGAAGAAGGCATTAGGAGAACGGAGCAAGCTACGAAACAGACAGGACGTCCTATCAGGTAAGATATTCCATATGTATCAGCATTTTTTAAGAGGAGACATGTTGGTTACTTTGTAATGTCTGTAAAATTTCAGTCTGTAAGGATTTGTAGGAGTTTGATCATTCCATGACAAATCTAAGACCCTTCTTGAGGATTTAAGTAAGCACTTGAAAAGCTGTTATCTCCACTGGTTCAGATTATTGGTGTTATCAGTAAATATTTGACCAACAACATGTCAGAAAATATACAGGATGGAATAAGCCTCTATTTGTTAAAATTCAAAGTGAGTCAGCAGAAAATGAATATAAACCAATGATAGAAGATATTTGAATTAGAGGATTGTGAACCATTGTTTAAAGATTTGTTTTTGAGGCATGAATTATTGGATTCTTGATTTTTATGGGTATGAACCTTTGGAATTTTTGCTTCTCATCGGTTTGAACTAAAATAGGGTTTGTGGGCCCATATTTAGGTCATCTCTACTTGTGTATTTTCAGTTTCAGAGAGATGGCATTGTGTATTGTAAAAGTGTATTGTGCAAATCATGCAAATTTCCTTTTAAGCTATACTTGTCATTATGAAAACACATTCTCCAATTGTTATCAGCTCATGGACGTGCATTGTAGACTGCGAAGGTTTGAGCATGCGCCATCTATGGCGGCCGGGCATCAAGGCCCTCCTTCGTATGATAGAGGTCGTGGAGGCCAACTACCCCGAGGTCATGGGCAAGCTTCTGATCGTGAGGGCGCCTCGTGTTTTCCCGGTCATCTGGACGCTGGTGTCACCCTTCATTGATGAGAACACGAGACAGAAGTTCTTGATCTATGGCGGGAAGAACTACATGGAGAGTGGTGGATTAACAGATCATATAGCACCGCAGTATGTCCCTGACTTCATCTGTGGCGATTGCTATGTAAGTTTTGGAAAAGATGTTTGTTCATTTTTTATGTTTTCTTTGATGATATGAAGCTGTCTTACAGTATTGCATAATAATAATAACAACAACAACAGCAGCAATAATAATTGTAAATTTATATTGCGCAATTTCTATAGGAAGAGCATCACTGAAATATTAGATTGGTTCTAAGGACATGGTATTATCCTAATTCTAAAAAGTGCCCATTGAGAAAGGACAGAAACATCATGTGTGAAAGCCGTATATCCATTTGGGCCAAAACAAACTGTAAAATAAAGTCCTGAGGCTTGTAAATATAGATTAATGTAGAGTTTGTGTTGAATATTGTGATTAAAAACCTATTTGTATTTTGTATTTTTGTAATGGTACTGATGATTATAGTCAAATTTGATTACTTTGTTACCTGTGGACCAATTTCATATTAAGTTCATTTGAAGTATTAAGGAATGGAGTTTACTTATGCTTCATCAAATGTATTTGAGGACTACTTCAAAGAATTTTTCCTGCAAAGTTTATCTCTGATGTCATTTCTTTAATAGTGTGCTATACCTGAGGGAGGAATCATCCCCAAGGCATGTTACCGATCCACTGAAGACCTATTCAGTATAGGAGAGCCAACACTGTGTGCAGAGACAGTCTACAAGTCGGCTCTTTTACAGAAAGGCATTCCACATGAGGTACTATAAACCCACTTGTGAAGGGCTCAGGGGGGAAGGTTGTGGGGGGGGGGGGGGGGAGAAGGGGGTTGTATTATAAGGAGCAACAATCCATAACATTATCAACTGTAGACCTGTTCAGTATAAGAGAGCCAGCTTTGTGTGCTGGAGACGATAACTCTGCTCTCCTGCAGAAGGGCATTTCCCATGAGGTAGGATGCCTGCGTGCATTATGTAAACAGCTTCGAGGGTAAAGTCAAGCCTAGATGCATGCCATCGGAGAAGGGGGTGGGATGGGGGTAGCGGGGCTTGATCATCAAAAGTGACCATTTTTAGCAGGTTGTAGTTTTGCTATTGTTGAGGGGTTCTTTTAAAACTTGTCTAAGGCTTACAGTAATGCTGGTAACTCCAATAAGAAATAATTTTGATGACATACAAATTAAATCTTTTATTCCATAAAAATAGCCAGATTCATCATGTGATGTAGAAAATAATCTAGATAGATGTCTTTGCACATATTATATGTTTTCCTTTCATTTTATTTCACACTAGGTTCTGGTCCACGTCAAAGACGCACAGCAGGTCTTGACCTGGGACTTTGATGTCCTCCGAGGAGACGTCGTCTTCTCCGTCATGGTCTCTCGTCGACCTCTGTCCATCCACAAGGAGGTGACCAATCCAGTGTCCACACCGGCCGGAGTGGTGGCCAACACAGTGGTCATTGATAAGTCCATGCAGTGTGGTATTGACTACAAGGTGGTGGAGTCGGCATTGGTTTGCAAGGCTGGAGAGAGTATACAGGTGGGTGGGATGTTGTCATTGGCCTGAATTCACGAAAAGGTTTAAAGGTAGTAACCGACATTTGCAGAACATTGTTTTAGAATTTGAAGAGAGATAAGCTAATTTCAATTTTAAATGACAAATAATTATTAAAAACTATCATGCTGTCAAATTTACAACAGTATTCCAAAGAATAAGTGAAAAATTAATGGTTTTACTCTTAAGGTGTCAGGAAGACGCCTTTACAAAACAAAGAAGATAAAAAGAAAATTTATGTTTAAATATTCCCTTCTCAGTCCTAAAGGGGAATGTACTGGGATGTAAAACTTTACAAGTGTTTTTCTGTGGCTTAAAGCAATCTAAAGAAAATCTTTTGTGCAGATTGGTTGCCACTTGCAAATGTGGGTTTCTACCTTTAAACTATGGTTTAAACCTCGTCCATGGACTAAAATAAGTGTAAGGGTATATAAGCCAAATGCATTACTGTCTGCATTGGACATGAGGATATGCACGTACAATTTTATGGAGGTTGAAACTGTAGTTTGAATTTAAACCATGGTTTAAACATAGACCTATTTCGTGAATTTGTGCCTTGTGTTTAGATTGAAATGTTTGTCAAAGTTTGATGCAGGGAACTGAGAAGAAACCAAGAGGAAATGACATTCTGTGATGGAATGAATAGTATTGTACCTGAAAGTATGCCTTATAGCTGCAATGAGTAAATGCAGAATTGATTTCATTCATGAATTTATTGAAAAACTCTTTCATAAGATATTATTGACTAAAATCTCTTCTGTATTTTGTTTGGCACAGGGTTGTTAGTTATATAAAATATACATTTCATATATTGTATTTCAGTTATAAGGATCATTAAAGACATTGGTTAACATTGTTATGATTTTTAAAAATCTTGTTTTGTTACTTGCAAATGGGATAAACATAAGGGTTATCGTGTAAAAATACCAGTCTGAAAGTTTCAAAGTATAATATCCACAGGAAGTATTTTTAAATATCAAAAATGTGAACCAATGTTTGAAAACTATACGAGGGTCAGTTGCACGGAATAGACATAAGGAGTGCGCATGCACGTATGACTCACCTTACCGTACTGTGTGTATTGGCGAATCACGCGGCGGGAGGCACATAACGGCATTTTCAAATTCAAGCAAAGTGGTCCTCTTAGTGATTGTCTCGTGAGACGAAGGATAATAAAATCGCCGTTTGCGTCTAACTTACACTTTTTCATTCCAAATTATAGTTGGTTTCAGGGTTTTTGAGTACAAATACAAGTACTCATACACATGTTTCATCTTAGTTTGAGAATTTTTTAAATCAGCTACTCACAAAGTTAGCCAATGCCTTTAACTTTCCTGTCGAGTCCATCTCATATTGATCCTCTATAAATGATACTTTGTGTGTTTTGCACATTGTAGGGTTCCCATGTTTGCCAGGTAGCAGGATGGTATGTGTTACAATGGAGGCATTATAACCTGTCTTCAGCTCTACCCAGCTCAGCACAGAAGGCTACACACCATCATCATAAATCAAAGATCATGTTCTACCATGAAGTACTAGCATCGGAAGATTTCAGGTATGGTCCTACCGCTCAATTAATCCATTCATGACAGGAATTATTTGAAGAATTATATGATCAGCTTTTCTTTTTCAAATTGGCAACATCATTATTTTTTATTTTTTTTTTTGTATTTATGTTTTTATTGTAAAACAAAATAATATATACAATAACAACAAAACTTCATAACTACTGTACTTAAAATATCTACACAAAATATCTACACAACTGATGACAAGACGACACATACACAAGACAACACGATTCTCTCAGTAGCAAAAAGATAAAGAATAAATAAATAAGTAAATAAATTAATCAATAAATAAAAAATACATAAAGGCATCCAGATTCCAGAATATGGAGAAAACAATAATTTTGTAAGGGATAAGCATTAATCTACATTAAAGGACCACTTCTTGAAATGGCAACATCATTATTCATGTTTTACCATGAAGAAATGGAATTGGAAAATTTCAGGTATGGTACTACTGGTCAATGAATCCATTCATGATAGGAATTATTTGAAGCCTTATTTGATCAACTGCTTTTCTTTTTCAAATTTGGCAACATCAGTATTTTTATTCTATTGCTACATTTTTCTCATAAAAAGTCATGTATCTGAAATCAACATAAACTGACAGAAAGTGATTTTAGAGTTAAATACAGTGTACTTGCCAGTTTGCATGGAAAAGCAGTGATTTTGAACTTTTCATCATGTTCCCTATGTAGGATTTAATGCTTATTTTTCTTTCAAAAAATTTTCAACATCACTCGACAAACACTGACTCAGCCCAATATTTTTTGCTCTTTCTGCTGATGTATTTGGTATATTATCAGGGCTTTGTGTCAAAAGTTATTTGGTCAAACCACAAAGCATGGAATTCTGTCACTAATGGGTTGATACAAGTCTATATAGTCCTGGGTTTTGTAGGGAACCAAAATATATTATGATTATAAAAAAGGGAATTGTATTTAGAGTAAAATCTAGTGGTGTTTGATCACTCTTTGTAGATCAGGAACACGAAGCAAGACAAAAGATCAGGTGTATAGACTCTTCCTGGAAAATATAATGTAAAGATATTTACTTTGAATTGTTTCAGTCACTACATTCTGGTACTCAAAGCATCTTTAATTTCACACAGATGCAATAGAAGTAGAAGACAAATCCTGTGAAGTCTAGTTATCTATCCCTTCGATTTCTGTGACTTACCAGTATTTTACTTAACCCATTCGTGACAGGAATTATTTAAAGATTAATTTGATCAGCTTTTATTCTTCAAATTGGCAACATCAACATTTCTATTTTATTGCTACATTTTTCTTATAAAACGTCATGTATCTGAAATGAATATAAATTGACAGAAATTATGATGAGAAGTCAAAAAGTTGCCAATTTGCAGGGGAAAACGGTGATTTTAAACTTTCTATCACATTGCCAATTTAAGGATTTTAATGCTTATTTTCCTTTAAAAGATTTTCAGCATCAAACAACGAATATTGACGCAACCAAAATGGGCACAGTTTGCTCTTTCTGCTCATGTATTTGGTATGATTTCTAGGGCTTTGCATCAAAAGATATTAGGCCAAACCACAAAATGTGGACCTCTGTCACGAATGGGTTAATACCATCGTGTGCAAAAGTTTAAGACCACTTGGTAATTTAAGGGTTTTTCAATAATTTGGAATACACTCTTATATCTCATTGAATGATTACATAATATGTGTACTACAGTGGTCAGTAGCACGAGAGTAATGGCATAAACCCATATGAATGCATTCAAATAAATGTATGTTTGAAAAATGAACATGTTTAACTTTGTTTTGTTTCTTTGAGTTATTGCATTTTGGAAGGGTGGTTTTAAACTTTTGCAAATGATGGTATAATAGAGTAATTTTCTCTGTATAACATTAGATGATTAGTAAGACCTTCTTTTATTTTTTTTTCTTAGGGGTTCAATGACCAGCTTGCAATCATGCCATAGTGGTTTCTCATCTCTGAGTATCAGTACGACCTCCAGTAGAGCCAGCGACCGATCCCATGCTAGCTCTCACACTACCATCTCAAGGTGACTAGACCAACAGGATGCCCGTTTCTAGTGCCAAGCTCCGCCCAACTCGTCTTATTTTTATCAAGCTCCGCCCATCCAGAAGCAAGCCGTTTCTGACTTTGGTCCGTCACACTCAACTGGCAATGGTACTCCTAGAGTTATCTGTTCTAAGGCATGTGATAGAGTTGCAGACTCTGACTGCCTCTGCTTTGTCCAACTGGTGGGATTGACAATCACCTGTTAGGGTTTATCCATCCCGGCAGCAGACTGGAATGCATTCTGCTGAAGTGACTTCTAGCTTGCTGCTTGTTTCAAACTCTGGCATCTCCTGCAGCAGCTGTGTAGGGTTTGTCAGCATCCCTGCAGAGATTCCCTCCCATTGATTCTGAATCCATTGTCCTCTTTTATGCCAACCCATCATCAGGGTTTGTCCATATTGGTAGGACATGGTGATTCCTGGTCATTCATCCCAAACCTAACGGTGTCCATGCTCTCCTGATGATACCAGTAGGTTTTTAAGATTTTTAATATATATATACTTGACTCGTTGTGGAAGGCTTTTGTGACAACATTACAATTAGATGCACCAACAGTAGGTTTATAGATACATTATGTAGTAGTGTGCAGTCACAAACCCAGTTAAAGAGGCTCTGTCGTGGGTTTTCATGGGGAGTGAATCATAATTTGCTGACACCAGACTTTGTGAAAAGCACTGGTAACCTGTAATAGAGCTACATTTCTGGAGCACAGCAAAATAAGGTGTCCCACCATAACCATTCTTCGGCTTGCTTCGGGCATTCTCGGGCCAGGGAAAGTGAGATAATGACTTTGCCATATGGGGCAAAAGATGGAATATGAAGAGCATTACATAAGGTCTGTTGGTCATAAAACTCATAGTGATGGACAACGCCTGTTATTGGGTAAGCACTCATGGTTTCAAATTCCCCATGAAAGCCCACGACAGAGCCTCTTTAAAGCATTGAAAGTCTAAATGGCATTATAGGAACAGCTGCGGTAAGGTCAGTATATTACCTACATACTGTAATCTTTTGGCCTACGATGTTTTTGTAGAGACGCTCTAAAGGAACTCCTTACCTGAAACTGTTTAATAGTATGAATATTGTATGTGTGAAGTACTTCAAAGAATTTATATCTGTCCACTCTAATGAAAGAAGTACTATTGTGTTGACTAGGATTCCCCAATCTGTACTCTACCGGTAGGACACCATACCCCTTGTACAGAGTATACTAAAGTCCCCAGTTTTCTGCGATACGGAAAAAAAAATCATGGAATTCGGTAAGAACATGGAATTCCCAGAATTTCATGGAAAAACACGATTTTTCAGGCAAAAAAAAGAAAAATTGATTGACGAAATATACAGCGAAAATCATGAAAAACAAGGCAAAATCCAATAAAACAAAACCGCGCATCAGTGGAAAATCTGGATCAAACCTGTTCGCAGTGTTTAGCCTGTATTCGCCAAGCTTTATCTGCATAATGCAGTGCGTGTATATTAGGGTAACTTACACGTTTTTCTATGATTTTTACTATTTACAATTGATTTATCATATGTTTTGCACATGCCACCTACATGTAAGAACACGGAATTTGCATTTTAGAAAACAGAAAACTGGGGACTTTAGAGTATACCATTCACAGTTGATTGTTGCTGGTCTCTTGTGTCATAGAACAACAAATTAGTGTGAAATTATACCCCATGTTATTTATTAATCCTTTGACATAACCAGTGTGACAAGTTTTGCTCTTTATACTAGAATATGAAATCACCATCTTTAAAACAGAATTGTTTGCCATGTTTCTCCATGTTTAAGTACTGGGCAGTGGGATGCCGTAAGGAAAGTATTGGCAGATGGTACAGTGTGTGGAGTGGCCTTTGGATCAATGAAGAATAGGAAATTATGCAAAACACTATACTGCTTCCCACATTTTGCAAAATGTCAGCCTCTAAGTCAGCATGCAGAAAGTGAATGTAGATTGTATGCCAAAGCAGGTGCAAAACCTGCATTTTCCCTGATTTTTTTCATTCATCACTTTCATAAGATGAAAGAACGTTGGGTCAAAATCTGCTATAATGTTGCATTGCATGCCAAAGTTGATGTAGCCAGAAGTATAAAACATTACAGTTTGACATTATCAAGATGATATGACCTGCATGCCTTTCCTTGTGAATATTTTGCAAGAAAAATGTGATTCCATTGTTCAAGTTAATTTGCAACTACCTCATATCAAAAGAACAGAGTAGTCTTTGTCAAGATTTGTATCTTGAGAAACACTGAAAGCCAAGTTTGGGTTATGCCCAAGGATTCCTTATTTGTGTGATGCCTAGCCAGGGCTGTGTAGATTTATGGAATTATCTATATCTTTGAATCCTTTTAGAATTATGTTTGAAACTATCACAGTTTTGTTTAAATTACCGAAGGCAATTTCTTTCTTCACATTTATTTTTCCCGGAATGTGATCAAGGTCTTGTTGCATCGGGCTTTCAACTTTCAACTTTCGACTTGTAGGGATGCAAAATACATAGAGGAACTGGGTTGATTAGATTAAATCATTTAAACAACTTCTATGAAAACAGCACATGAACCCATAGCACTTTTCTTAAGGACTAAATTAATCAGATTTACCTTCTCAAATTGATAAAATTTATTCTTTTCACCCACCTTACTTAGTTTGAAAATAATTTTTTTTTTATTCAAATGAATGTGAGTGAAAATTGCAAAATTTAAAAGACAAATTGACAATTTTTAATGCATAGATAGTGATGATATATATTTTTCACTATATTGCCAATGTCATGATTACTGGAACAATTAAATCCCTTTTATTCCAGAAAAGTACAATGCGCTGCATTGGTAATCAAGGTGAAAAATTTTCAGTTAATTTTTCTCTTGCAGTGCATGTATAATGTGTAAATCCTAGCATTCTGGCTCAAAAGTTTGGCTTAAAGGAGACTGTACTTTTTAAGATTTCTCATGTCTTATGGGTGTCCCTATTTCACACTTTGACATGCTGCTTTGCATGAGCAGGAATATTTAGAGCTTAAAGGAGAATGCAACCCAGGCATCAGTGTGCTCTTAGTGAATAAAGATGACCACAAAGAGTAGACAGTGAAAGTTTGTGCAAAATCGGACAATGTGTTCAAGAGTTATGAATTTTGAAAGTTTAAGTAAATCCTTATTATGGGAATCCTTGAATGGCAACTTTGCCAGCATCTGTGATGTCATCGTGGACAACTCTCAATTCATTTTGTACATATTTTTGAAAAAAAAAAACCTGATTTATACGAAATTTCAAGTGAGGAATCAACATAATTCTTCCCAAAATGCTTGCAGAATTGATATAGCCATGTCATACTCAAACAATAAATCAAAAGAATTTTCATTTTTCTTGAAAATAAAGAAAATGTTAAATTCTGTGTACAGAATGAATGGAAAGTTGCCAATTCAAGGATCCCCATAATAAGGATTTACTTAAACTTTCAAAGTTCATAACTCTTGAACAGATTGTCCGATTTTGCTCAAACTTTCACTGTTTACTCTTCTTGGTCATCTTTATTCACTAAGAGCACATTAATGCATGGGCTGCATTCTCCTTTAAATCAATCATATTGATGACTGGTTTGTCACAAGCTAGGTATTAATGACTTTCAGCATGTGCTTATATTGAAATAACTAGTGAAGAATAATGACTTGCAAATCGTAAAGCTAATAGTCTTGCTAATGACTTGCTGATATTATGCAACAAGACCATGGTCTTGTTTCTGCTGAATAATTTGTTTGATATTCCGAAGCAGGGATAGAAATAAATTTTGATGAACAGGGTATTTCTCTCTCTTGAATCAGACCTTGCTTACAATATGTGTTTATTTTGATACCGATTTGTAGTTGTTTAATTTCTGTGTATTGTATTTGTGTATGTGTGTGATATTGGTCAGTTATTAGGGAAATGCTTGACCGTGTTACTGTTCTGTTTATGTAATTATGACTCCTTTCTTTAAGACCGTAGTGAGTTTGGCTCTATTTTACAGCACCATTCCATGTCTGGTTACAGCTAAATTTATGTACCGGTACATTTATTTATTGTGTCATTTTAATAATGATCATAAACTGTCATTTGGTTTGAAAATTCTAGTGTTGGAGCTCCCTCCATAACATTTCATAGAAGAACCTGATATTCTAAATTAGCAAGTGGCACTTACGACTTTATTAATTGATAATCTCTAGCATCTTTGAATGCAAAAGGGCACAACTATGAATGGTGTGTTTCCAATTGATGGCTGTTGTGCCCTTTTGTTTTCCAATAAGTGCTTTATTGACAAGCTTGGGTTTGAAAATCGAGAGCAAAGCGCAAACAAATGGGTATCCTGAGATGATAGAACATTATTTGTAAATTTTATATTTTTATATCTTATTATTCACAAGTAGGGATAGCATATTGAGTGAATTACAATTACATGATACTTATTATTTTTTGAAAATAATGATTGCTTTATTTTTGTGCATATAAATGTTAGATATTAATAGTGGGGTTTTAATTTGTGTGCTGTAGAAGAGGTTTTGTATTTATATATGATTGTCGTAAGAACAGATTGACTAGATTATGTGAAATTTTATCAAAACAATTTTATGTTTTTGTTTGTTAAAATCATATAAATTGTGCATAAAAAAGGGGCAGGTAGTCACCTACAATGAAAACATTCCGAACTGTTATAAGTATTCCTTTTTGTGGTTGGCATTGTAAAACTTCTGAATTGTTTGGAAACAGCTTCCTTCAATAGCATGAGTTTGATCAAATCTGAAGATTTTGATGTTGATGATGAAATCATCAGAGCTCAGGAAGTGGATCGGAACAAATTTTAAAGGGGTAGGTTTTATTCAAAGGGGAACTTTATCTATTTCACTTCAAAAGTTTGCAAATAAGGAACCCATAATTATTGGTATTTTGGACACATAAGGTCATAAAATACTGTATTTCATATGGATTTAGTATAATGTACAGGTTGGTGGGAATCCAAGGGAAACTAGTCCACTCTTTTTTCAAAAGATAAACAAAAACAAAAGATAAACAAAAACAAAAGATAAACTAAACAAAAACAGAACCAAAACAATGACTTTGATATCACATTGCAAATAATTTTACTCATGAAAATTTAAAGAAGAATTTAAGCGATTATAAATTGTACACATACATGTGCAGTGTACTTTGTATCTCTCCAATATTATAAGATGCACTTGTTTTTAAGATTTAAGTATGAAACAGAGTTTTTTGAAGAGGCATTTTCTAACCTATACATGGCATTAGATGCATCTTGTGTACAAAGTTTAAGAATATTGCACTTTGGTTGACATTTATTCACTTTGCGAGACAAACTATATGATAATATAGTCTTAATAATAGTAGGCTCTTGTATAGCGCTCATGTCCGTCAGAATTGACGTTCCTGGCACTCCACTGTTATTACCCCATCTTTAGCAAGGCAACCATTAAAGCGCTTTAGCATTTCGAGGAAATTCTTCCTTAATGTACAGGTATCAATATTCAATTTTTTTTATAAAGATAGTAGTTTTGTTGATATCTCAGAAACAGTATATTATACAAATTGTGTATCCATTCAAAGATTTCACCTATATCCACCAAGTATTCTTGCTTGTTTTTAGTATACTTCAAAATAAATTTAGAATAATCAAATGTTGTATTTAAGCTTTTGACAAAATAGTGAAAGTTGTTGAAATGTGTAGCAATTTCTGTGAGAACTTAAGAAGGTATATCCCTGAAATTTTCAAGAAAAATATTCACCTCTTAAAGGAAAATCAATGCTTATTTTTATTTTTTTCATTAGGAATCATAAAGGGAAATCTGTGTGTGTACGTGGTACAAATAACCCTAGAAATTTTAGACACATTTACTTTAATACCTGAAGTTATGATATAGCAATTCCATTTTATTTTCATCCCCATATTATCTTGCTTTTTATCATCATCAGGAATATTATTCAACAATTCTTTTCAGAGAACTTACATGAGTACCTTTAAAAGATCGTTTGAAGTAGGACAGCTGTTTGAGTACATGCATTTTATATTGCTATTATCAAGTAACACTATACTTTTTATTTCACATTTTGTTCACAATATCACGATGCTTGGTAATGTGTGGGACACAATATTACCATTTACCTTAGGCTAGCCTATGTACAGACTTAACACCCTACTTACTACGATATTATATATTGTTATGGCATACTTCGTATTGGGTAATTCCATCGGGATGGGGCAACTTTTATGACATACAAGAACTAGAACTGGAATTTGTTTTGAAAAGAAAGAACCCTTTGGAAGGGATTAAAAAAAAAAAGAACTAGAAAGCTATGTCTCAGTTAAACTGGGCAAATATCTGCCAATAATGACTCGAAAAAAAAAGAATGTGTTCCACCAAGGTTTACTTCTCAAGCATAATTTCGGAACGGAGAGTTTATTGCCAATGATATATAAATGTGATGTCTTTCTAACACTAACAGAGGTGAAAAGACATGTGTTGCAACAAATCTTTGAGATTTTCTATTCAAAGATGGATTATTATCATGGTAGGAGACCTACCTCACATTGACACATCAAAACTTAGCCACATCTGAATTGATCTTCATTGTGAAATGAAACGGTTGATACCTCCGTTACATGGACATCATGTGATTTTGTGCCCCAACCCGATGGAATGACCCTATAATAAGTTATCACCTTTGGTTTATAGTGCAGGTCACAAACCACTGTTACATAAGAAATGGCAATTATTTGATAGTAGACCTCTTTGATAGATGAGCAATTCTGTGTGTGATTTAACATTGAAAAAATGCGATGTAATTACTTTATGCATATCTACCTACTATGTGTCTTACGTTGCAACATGCTTATGTGTGATGTCATACAGGTAGTTAGAATAATTTTTGCTGTACATTACATTTATATAAGTTGTTTTATTTTTTTGTTTTTGTTTGAATGTGGAGAGAATATTTGAGCAAAATGAATGTCTTTCTCTCTAATAAAGTAAAAAATGTACGATTAACGGTTCAATTTTGACAATGTAAGATTAACTGCTATGTCAAGTCATATCATTGGTATATTTAGACAATAATTGTTGAAATCATTCAGGAGATTTTTGATAACACTGTACTATTAAAGGACAGTTTTACTCTTTTAATTGTCCTACAGTTTGTGTTTCTTGACATTACATGCTGCATAATACAGCATTCTCATGAATTTTTGTTTGTTTTCCTGTAAAATCTGGTGACTTGTTTATCCTCTAGTTTCTAATTTGAACCCACAGTTCAGGGCTGAAGATGAATATATTGTATGGTTGGGAGTCCAAAGCTCTGCGAGTCCTAAAGCAATGCAGGGTCCTATAGCTACGCAGAGTCTTTAAAGCTATACACCCTGCAATGTGACACGTTCATTGTGTCAGACTTCTGATATGACCGAGCAACAAGAATATCATCAAGGTCTGCCAAAAACAAATCGTAATTTTCCTTTATTCCTTGTAATATTATTAGTTAGAAATCAGGGTAAAATTCCCACCAGTCAATTTCAAAATCAAGATTTGCATTCATTTATTACATGTGCGTAGCTTTAGGACCCCTTCATTTTGCCGAACAAATTCGACACTGGCATTGATATCGACTTAAAAAAAATCATCCGTCACAATTTTCACTACAAATTAACTTTAGAATATGTAGAACCAAGATATATAGCAGAAATTAGCACAAACCAATGATTTTTGTGACTTTTAGCGACTGAAAACAAAGTGTGCAGCTTTAGGTCTCCCATCATACTATCAGTCTTAGGAATCTATATGCAGTTGATTGCTTTTTTTTCATGCTATTTTGTGTTATTCTTTATGACTGAGGCGGTGTGAAAAGCTCTTTTATGGTAGTAATCTTAGTATAGATATGCAAAGCAATAAGTTATTGCAGCTTTTACTGTTGATTTTGTTAATGTTTTCTCTGCATATATGAGTTAGATTTTTAAAGAATGTTTGAAAATTACTTTGGAGCCCAACTGATACCCATCCAAATATTGAATTATTGGCATTTTCTTGTTCGATGTGCTTTTAGTGACAATTGAACATATCGCAAATACAAGACTCAACAGTAGAAGGTTTCCCGCATAATGTGCAGGTGAGCACTTGCGCAGATACAAATCCAGTACCGATGATTCGATACGATTTCTTCCGGCTTCCATAGAAAATGTAAAGCCAGGTTAACAAATCCCTGATTTGACAAAAGTATTGTTCAGGTTTCATAAACGCTCCTGATAGTTTTATTAGATCTATGCAGGTAGCATCAGAATTTGTCGCTTACATTTTCTAGGCTCAAAAACTATAATTTTTATGGGACTTGTTAAGACTCGACCCTTAATGGAAACCGGAAGTGCCCTTGTTTACAATGAGTGTGGGAAATATCGCGCTCTACAATTGAATATCGTGTTTGCGATATGAAGAATTGAACATGGTCAAGTTTTCACACTAGTCAAATATTCTAACTTTGCCCACAGACTTTAAACTATACCTGACCTAAATCCTGCTCCAATCTATATATAAATGTGCTTGTTTAAATTTCGTATAAGATATTTCCTTGCAATTTTTATAACTATAACTTAACCAATGTCAGATATTGTACTGTTATATAAAACATATTGAATGATAATATACATGTGCGTATATTTATAAGTCTATAATTTTCTTTGGAATTCAGTTCAGACAATGTAGTAAGTTTAGTTGATCTTGTTTTATTAGTGAAACGGGAGGCTGAGCAATAACACAAATGATATATTGTATATCCTGTATTTTTTGTACACTGTTTAAAAGATATATATAATATACAATGTAAGTCCATCATTAATTATTATGATACATATAATTCCGTTGTGTAATGCTTTGAAATACACGTACATGTAGAAATGGATAGTGAGAAAATATTCATGATAACATGTGAATAAAAGGTCAAAATTAAAACCAATGAAATATTTATGCTGTGTTTTTGTTTGAAGGGTAATGTTTGCTATGTTAGGCAAGACTCAGACCTCATTAATGTTTTCGGTAGGGGGATTGGATTGAAATTCTAGGCTCTGAATGTATTGAGCCCTGAAGTAAAATTGTTCAGGTTTGGGGGTGCTGACATAAATTTTTAAGGGCTGATGTTTCCCCAACGCCTGTTAAGGTCAAGCCCTGTATTAATTTCAAATTTTTCTTAAATCTCTAATACATATCAAATTTAATGAAACCAAGTCTTATAACAATAATTCTGACCAAATTAAGCTGTCTTTGTCTTGGTCATCTCATACAAAACAGAACAAAGCAAAAGAAAAACACAAACTTATTCTTTCTTTGAATTCATTTCTATACAAATTTTTTCATTGTCTATGATACATTTTATTTCAAACATGTATACATTTTGTGCAGAAGAGAAAGGCCTTGCCCTAGTAACAACAACAACAAAAAAAAAACCTAAGAAAAAAACAAAAGAAGGAAGAAGTAAAGCATGGCCTGTATAATAACAAAACCTACATTTTGTCACAAAACACACAAAAAAATCAAAATGCCTGTATAACAAATTACATGCATCCTTAAAATGAAGAACAATTAGAACATAAATATGACAGTAAGAAAAAAAAAAAACGAGAAAAAAAAAAAAAAACACAAGATAACACAAAACAACAAAAAATCGTGTAAAGACAGTATGGAATCTGAACAAGGTTGGAAGGTCATGGAATTAAGCCCCAATGAATGTTTAAAAAAAATGTGAAACCAACTCATTTACAGAAAAAAAATACCAAAAAAAAAAAAATTATTTTTCTGGAAGCAACAGTTGTCCAAATACAGAGAAAGTATGTCAACTTCTAAAGCAAAATCCTTGTGTTAAATATATTGTTTATTTTGAACCCTTCAAGATTCATCCATCCAAGAATCATTCTTTCCTTATTCACTTTGCCAGGAAGTACAATTCCAATTTGGCTAGCTAGGAAACCAGACAGGTATAGTCCAAGTTCATCTTACATCCCTCCGATTAGTTAACTAGATTGATGGCACATAACAAATGCTGTATAACAAAATGATGGACACAGTTGCATAGCACGTCATGTGGCAAGTGGACAGCCCCCCCCCCCCCCCCCCCCCCCCCCAGTCCTTCATCCTCTCTCCACATTCTGGAGCCTATGCTAGAATTTGCACCAAGAAAATAAAAGACAGAATATTTCTAAATCTAGGGACATGGAATTCATCTCATGACATGGGAAACAGTTTTTGCATTATGCTTAGCAAATATACAATCAATTATCAATCTGTCTTCTTGACAATCATGGCCTATTATGGATAGGCAGATATCGCAAACAGATTTTTTAAAAAGAAAAAATTCAAAAGCTGATTTAGTACTTTAAATGGCAAAACTTAAAAGTGCATTCTAAATGACAGTAATCTTCACTGTATGGAAAATTTGCTTATCTTAACCACTTACAAACTTCGGAAAAGTTTCATGCATGTGCAATTTCTGGTCTGACTGTACCTCAATAGAGCTGGATATTTACATACATGTATCTACACTGTACATCAATGAAAAGAATACATTAAGTCCTGGATCAGCGCTTGGAGTTTTTCCTCTTGGCACCTAACGCAGGTTGCTCTGGAGTTGCTGGAGGACCCTGTGGTTGAGAAGGCAACCCTGGCATTTGTGCTGGTATGTTCTGCTGATGGGGTGGTAAGCCTTGTTGCTGGGATGGTAGACCTTGTTGCTGGGGTGGTAGACCTTGTTGCTGGGGTAGCAGGCCTTGTTGCTGGGGTGGCAGGACTTGTTGCTGCGGCAGCAGCCCCTGTTGTGGGAAAGGGAGTCCTGGATGGGGTGGCATGCCCTGGAGTTGTGGTGGCATGCCCTGGAGTTGTGGTGGCATGCCTTGTTGCTGAGGTGGCATTGCTGGAACCCTGTGTTGCTGGGTTGGTATTCCTTGTTGGGGAGGGGGTACACCTTGCTGCTGAGGCGGTACCCCTTGTTGCTGAGGTGGTACCATTTGTTGCTGAGGTGGTATCCCTTGTTGCTGAGGTGGTGCCCCTTGTTGCTGAGGTGGCAGAGGTGGTTGTTGTAGTGGTGGTCTCTGTGGCATCTGTTGTGGGAGAGGCATGGCTCCTGGGGGTAGCTGTATGGGGGTTGAACCACCTGCCAGGGAGAGGGAGAGGTTTGATGGTGGAGGGGGAAGCACTGGGGGTGGAAGACCTCCTGCTGAGCAGGTGGGGCAGAGCCAGTTCCCTAAAAATAGGGGGGGGGGGGGTAGAGAAAGAGACAGAGATAGCAAGAGAAAAACCATCAGTAAGTCATCATCACAATTTAATACACCTGTTTACAGTTGTGTATAAGATTTAAGATATTTCTTGAAAGAGCCCCAAGACAAGCTATCCAATTCAATAACATAAACACTGTAGGACAGGTATGGATGACATCCACCTTGCTTACACTAGTTGTTGCTATGTGGGGCAGACATCTTGTTAAATGCTGGTTCATCCGGAGCAACTTTAGTCAAGAAGTATGCTTAAAACTGGTCCACTAAATCTGTCCAGTTACCTTCCTTTGGGAAGAAATCCTCCAAGGAATAATGAAAAGGTTAAACACAGAGGGGAAACAGAAAATTAGATTTACATGCCACGGAAGTACTGTGAATTGCATCTCAGGATGAAAGATATTCTATACAAAAACCTATAAAACTAGCAAAAAACAAAAATAACTATATTTACCTGATGGTATATCTGTAAGTCCAACACAGAATGTATGGTAGCCTCTATCACACTTGTCACAAAACATCATCTTATCCTGCAAGAAACGAAGACAAGAAAAATTAGAGATTGAAAACCGATGAAACAGACAGCATCGCTGAGTTCGATTAAAAGTTGATGTAATTGAAACAGCATGCCTATAAGGCTGAAAATTAATAGCTTTTACAATATTTGCCAGACCATTTTTGTACAGTAAAACTGCAAGTTTTTTTCTCTCTGCTTTTGTTCGTTGTTTTTTTTGTGGGGTTGGGATGTGGGGTGCACAGCATGAAAACATACTGACTGAATGAATATTACCTTTCATAGAGACCATTATCTTCATCAAAAAGTGAAATGAAGAAACAAAGATAGCTACTTACCTCATGAGTTGGATCTCCGCAATGAGAGCAGGTTTTGCATTCCATACACTGCCATGGGTAGGTCTTAATTGTTGCTACAAGTTCATCATTCATATCTAAACAGGATGGGTGACCTATGGTGGTTGAAGTACAAGACGACATAAGAAGATTGAATTTGAATGTTTATGTACTAATAATGATTCAGATGTTATGGTAACATATCCTCAGTTTGTTGTTGACATCTAAATTTCTAGCAGTTTTCTTTTAAAACTTTGTAGCAAAGGACTATAATGTGATGTTCCAATAAAAATCCACACCTATGCACTGAATACTACAAGTGATTTGAATGCTACTAGTAAGGAAGGGTCACCTACTCTCATAATATCTGTCATGAGTTATCTTTTCTTTATTCATTTTTATAAGTGCCCATGAAAACCAAGTATTTTAGTAATAACTTTTATCCCTCTACATTATATTGCATTCACTATAACCTTTATAATACACTTGCATTTTAAGTCTGGGATTTGACTAGGATGGCAGTACTGAACATATTTGTCAATTTCTTCGATTTTTTTTTCTTTCAAGACGCAATTAAACTGAAAGAAAATTATTAAAGCTCATAAACTTGATTTCTTTGAACATACAGATAGAACTTTAAGGAAAAAGGTGAAAGGCTCAAAATAGAATGAAATCATTTAAAAGGACAATAAAGTATGACAAACTCCAATAAAAAAGAGATATAAATAATTTACATATAGAGTGATATTTGAACGGGAAGACAAAAGGATAAAGAAGATGAATTTACAAAGAATAATCTGTTAAGTGAGATAGACAAAGTAAGAATGAAATGAATAAGTAAACATGGAAAAGGAGAAGTCAATAACAGATTGACAACACTGAAGACTAGCATAGAAAGAAGACATGGAAAATACTATGGAGAAAGGAGAAGTTAATGTAAAGGGTACCAAAAGCACTGCAAAAAAGAAAAAAAAAAAGAAATAAACAAATAGAAAAAGACAAATGAATGAATGGATCAATTCATAAATAAACTAATATGCAACAAAAAACTGAAAAAAACAAATAAACAGAGTATCAACCAACCAACTATTAACAACAAAAACAAAACAAAAAAAAAAAGAAAAGAAAATCAATCAAACCGTACATACCACTGTTATCACACTGTGAGCAGTGAACCAAGTCTTCTGGAACTCCTTTGGTATTACATCTTCTGTCTTTCAGACAAAGGCCACAGATGGCAGTGGGCTTGATCTTCGGCTGAAGAGAAAAAAGGGGGGGGGGGAGGGAGTGAGAGTGAGAGAGAGAAAGAGAGAGACAGAGAGATAGAGAGAGAGAGAGAGTTCACAGAGAAAAAAAAGGTAGGGAGGGAAGGGGAAAAGGAGGATTGAGAGATAGTTCAGAGAGAGAAAGAGAGAGAGAGAGAGAGAGAGAGAGAGAGAGAGAGAGAGAGAGAGAGAGAGAGAGAGAGAGAGAGATAGAGAGAGAGAGAGAGAGAGAATACAACTATCATCTAAAAACTAGTGACATTTCCTTCCAAGAACTCCACTGAAAATCTTATTTGCACATATACCGGTACCTACACTCTTTTTTGGGAATGAAGAAGGTCTAGTGCAACACTAGCAATGGTTTCAATAATACATTAGTAGACAAAATGATATGCAAACAAACTATTCATTAATAAAAAAAAAAATTTTAAATGCTACTGACAAGATCAATGGAAATCTACATATTTACTGTGATTCATAGAACTACAACAAAGGCAGGCAAAAAGTGTTGAAGGTGCATGACGTAACTTAAAACAGAAAATATATATTTCTTTGTGATAATGTAAACATAACTACTTAAATAATTAGTTGAACCTGTTCAGAAGAAGAGGAAGAAAAAAACACTAGATGAATCTTCGACCGTGCGCAGTCAAAATTTATGCCTCCACCCTTGCCAGATCAGAAATATATCACTTTTAGTAATGTGAAATGTATTAGGATACATTTAAAGTACAAAACTGGAAAAAAATGGTTCTAAATGGTTTTAAATGACATTGTGTGAGCCATGTTTGAAGTTGATCCGTCAGATGGTTCTTAAGTAATCGTGAGAACAAGTAATTTTCACGTATACAATTACATCTATGACCTTTGACATTGTGACCCCCAATCTCATAAGATCATTGTCCCTCCTATATGCAGAGGTATAAAAAGAAGAAGGTCATACCTGGTATGGTTTTGGTGGAGTGGGCACCACAGCTTCCATGCTCTGCTGTAGAGCCTCAGGTCCAGGCAACCTTACATCACTATCCCCACTTCCACCAGACTCTGGTCCTGGCTGAACCACAATGGGCCCTGCCCTGGGTCTAAGGATTGTGGGCCTTGACGGTGACTGGGACGTCGCAGGGGTAGAGCTTGCTGGAGGAGGCTGTGGCTGTTCTTGTTGTTGTTGTTGCTGCGCCGGCTGCTGTTGTTGGCGTGGTTGTTGCCGTTGGGATTGCTGCTTCTGCTGCTGGTTCTGTGGTGGTTGATTGAGTAGCTGTTGTAGCCGCTGCTCTTGCTGTTGCCGCTGCTGTTGATCATTTTGTGGTTGAGTTGAGGATGGTTTACTCTTATTCTTGTCATTCTTGTCTGTATCATCATCATTCTTAGTCAGTTCCTAGTGATACAGGGTGAAAACAAATCAAATGCCAAAATTGACACTCCCATGTGTGAATGAACATAAAATGCACAAATAACTCTGCAGCTCTTTCAATTTTGGGTGCACTGCACAAATTTGTATAATACCACAAATTGTCTAAGTGTAATAAATATCAAACTATCTAAACTGCCAACACACAGATGAGTAGAAAATTATAATTTCTTTTTTTTTCTGTTTAAAATTACTAACTTCTTAATTATTTTGTATGATTTCTTTGAATACTATTACCTCAAATGCAATGAACAAGCATAACTGTTGTAAAAATTCTGCTGCTGCTGCTTCTTCAAATAAAAGAACAAATTTTGATTCATTCTGCTTGTCAAACATTCCTGATGGATTAATATTTTAGGAACTCACAGCCATGATATCCAAATCATCCTCTCCCTCATCCTCTTCAACTTCTGGAGCATAGTCTGTCTTTCTCCTGATCGCCATCGGACCATAGAGGGCGGTATTCAGGGGGAGATAGTTCAGCTCATCAGCTGTGTAGCTAGGATACATGGAGAATGACCATGGTGTTATAAGCAAAATTAAAATAACATAACAAGTAAGGGCGAAATTGACAGCATAAAAACCAGGTATCTCCATGTGAAACATATATGCACATGAATCATTATAAAAATGTTGTAATGAAGTATTCTTTTGCTTTGTTGAAGACTGTTCTGAGAAATGGGGTAGGCCAGATAGCCTAGAGTAAAATCATTGTTGCTAAGAATTTCACTAGTGCCTATATCTATTCCTGATGTAGCAAGGTACCCTGTTGGTTGTTGAATATTATAAATTTGATGTTGAAAGATGAATAGTACAAGCAGCCACAAAGGATTAAGACCATGAAAGCTAGGACAAAATTCAAATACTCTGGTTTGAAAATATAGGGTAAGCCAAATATGGCCTAAATCCTTTAAAGATTAAAAAATGAAAAAAAAAATTATTAGTTTTGTTCTGTTTGCAACTTTGGAAGGTTCTATACACCATTCTTAAAATCATCACTGAATTCAATAAAGGACAACATCTGCTGAAAACTAGAAGTGTTAACCCATTCGTGACAGGAATTATTTAAAGCCTAATTTGATCAGCTTTTATTCTTCAAATTGGCAACACCAACATTTTTATTTTATTGCTACATTTTATTTATAAAACGTCATGTATCACAAATGAATATAAATTGACAGAAATTATAATGAGAAGTCAAAAAGTTGCCAATTTGCAGGGGAAAATGGTGATTTTAAACCTTCTATCACATTGCCAATTTAAGGATTTTAATGCTTATTTTCCTTCAAAAATTTTTCAGCATCAAACAACGAATATTGACGCAACCAAAATGGGCACAATTTGTGTAGAATTTTTTGCTCTTTCTGCTCCTGTATTTGGTATGATTTTTAGGGCTTTGCATCAAGAGATATTAGGCCAAACCACAAAATGTGGACCTCTGTCATGAATGGGTTAATGTCCTTGGGGGATTTCTTCAATCAAAGTTAACTCCTTTTTCTGCTCTCAACAAATGATAAAGTGCTTTCATAGCCCAACTTACTGTCTGCAATAGTCTTGATATTGGCCAGGAATTACTGCAACAGGATAAGCTCCAATCTTTGTATCCTCTTTACTCAGTTTTTTCATCTTGGCTTGAGGCATATGGAGTTGCTAAAAGTTGAAATAAAGAAAAAGAAAAAGTTAACTTATATGCAAATGCAACTTTGCAATTGAATCTCCATATACACATGAAAGTGGGATGGGAGTGAACAAGAAGTTTTTTTTTTTTTTAAGTTACATATGACAATTAAAATCATACTGCACAAATTATCCCTCATACAGTATGTAAAGTCAGCGATGGTATTATACCGAACAGCATTGTATTACCAAACACATCCAAAATTAATTTCCTACGCTTAGAAGAACTATGCAACATTCTCCCAAAGGAAATTTCAAAAGGAAGATGACATAAACGAGGCAAAAACACTTATAATATTGTTTTCTCAAAAAGCAAAAATGGTCAAACTAGCTGATTGTCGATTTGGAACATTGTCCAGTTTTTTCCCATAGGAAATGCACGTTCGTTAATACAATTCTATTTTCAGGTCACCAAAACACCACATATGTGGAGAGGCGTGTAATTGGAAGAAAATATCAAATCATGCTCAATGGGTTAACCCATTCGTGACAGAGGTCCACATTTTGTGGTTTGACCAAATATCTTTTGATGCAAAGCCCTAAAAATCATACCAAATACATGAGCAGAAAGAGCAAAAAAATTCTACACAGACTGTGTCCATTTTGGTTGCGTCAATATTCGTTGTTTGATGCTGAATTTTTTTCAAAGGAAAATAAGCATTAAAATCCTTAAAATGGCAATGTGACAGAAAGTTTAAAATCACCATTTTCCCCTGCAAATTGGCAACTTTTTGACTTCTCATCATAATTTCTGTCAACTTATATTCATTTCAGATACATGACGTTTTATAAGAAAAATGTAGCAATAAAATAAAAATGTTGGTGTTGCCAATTTGAAGAATAAAAGCTGATCAAATTAGGCTTTAAATAATTCCTGTCACGAATGGGTTAAGTATACCTTCCTATGATGTAAGCATACTTCTAAGCTCCACCACACTAACATTCTCACTTACAATTCTTCTCCAATAAAATTTGGAACAAAAACCTACAAGATTCTCTCCAATCTAACTATAATCCCACAGATACTGTGTTCTCACCATTGTCTGAAGATCAAAGTAATACTGTCTTTCTTCTCTTTTCTCTCTCATCAAGAGTGCGTTGAACTCAGCAGCTTGTTTGGCTGCTTTCTTGATGTATTCCTTGATCTTGCTTGCGTCCATGGTTGGCTGTGTACAAAGTCAGGACATAAATGATATACAGTACATAATTCTCCCTATCGCATACAGCTGATATTTAAGATAAACTGGAGTTCTGGTCATGTGATCATAATGTGAAAGAAACTGTTCTAAAGCAACTGGGAGAGTTAGATTAGTTGTTTATAAACACAAGTGTCTAGTGTGAGATTTGGAGATTATCAAATTGATATGAAATTCACTTACTTTCCCCAAAAGGTACTTGTACTGGACAAAGAAATGAGTATATGGGATCACACACAAATCTGGCATGCATGTTACCCCCAAACTTTTCAGCTTTTTCTTGTCATATTTTCAGTAGGTGGGCATTTGAAGAGCAATCCTTTCTAGTCGACATTTTTACTATGATATTCTTCCTAACAGACATGGAAAGAACGAGAAAGCTCACAAATTATTTTTCACTTTCCCCTGAACTCAAGCTTTTCTTTAACTAATATCAGCTCCCAATACCAATATCTGGGGCAATGGTGTAGTGGCATAGACTTCCGGTCTAAACAGCATGTATTTATTTACACTGCTTTGCTAATTTGTTGTGCATAATTGTTCAGCTAAAACCAAATCTTCGTTAATTTTGAATAAGTCTTCATGTGGGTTCAAACATGGATAGACTTCATGACCAATTTTGCATAATGCTCATGCAGCAATTGAAAGACTTTCTTATACTAGTGAAAGAGGTGAGTTTTTGCTACCCTGACCACACATTTTCAACGAAGCTCAAACTCGAACCAAAAGCTTAGTTCCCAACAAATCAGTTGATTTAGTGCCAAAAAAATTATAGCTCTGCAGGCATTCTAATTCGGAAAGCTATATATACAATGAGAAAAAATTAAAACACCATAATGTAAATGAATCCAGAAAATCAGATGCTCTTCACACTAAAGTACGACGGACTGTGCACAAACAATAGTAAACGTACACAAATATTTTTTTCAAGACTCCAATATCCTTTTAAAAAAAAAAAAATCTGCTAATGTTCAGCAATGATTCAAACTGTTCCAAGGCTTTGCAAGCAGCTAAAATAAGCCAATACTCCTAAATCTTATAATAAGTTTTTTCCTCTCAGAAAACATTCTAATAGTACTATTTACAGGCACTACTAACACTGGAAATTCTTTCTTGCTCTATACTGGAAGCAAAATATCGACAAGGTTCTTGCTAACATGCAACAAACATGGTGCTCATATCAAGAGTTTGGGACATCAGTAAAAAAAAAAAATACCAGGGGTGAATTCTCTTTGAGAAGGGTATCAATAAGGATAATATATCAGTGGATATTTTCAACATAGAAAATGCTTTGATCCACTTAAATCAATACCCCAGAGTAGCTACAAGAAGAATTCACACAAATAGGACCAACAATTTAATACAAAGAGCCCAGCAAATTGGATCTATTTGGCCCAAATTGGAGCTGTAGGGTCTTACCGCTTCATATCCTTTGTGCTGATTGCTTATGTTCTGTCTCTGTTTCTCTTGGATCACCCTGGCATACTCAGTATACCTGTTAGGATAGTCTTTCATCATCAGGTCATACACCTCATCTCCTCGAAGGGCTGTCAGACCTGCAGACAAACATCAGTCACATCAAGAGATTCGTCTTTTGAAATTAAAAAATGCTCAATTTGATATGAATTTTCAATTACTATTACACTTCATTTTACATCTTAATCAAACCATGTTTAAAGCTCATGTACAGTTTTGGTAGCAAAAAGAAAACTGACATGAAACTGATTAAATATAGTCTCACATTGTCTGCCTTGCATAAAAAGATATGTGTGTGAGATTGTGTGATGTTCTGTTCATGGTTTGCGGTGGATTCTAGTGTAAATGTCTTAAAGGAACACAGATGATCGATTACATTCTGTATTATGCTATGACCCCTACATGGCGACAGCTCCCCAAACAACATTCATAGTGCTTCGTCGTGCTTTTCGCAAAATAGAAAGTTTCATTGATGTGCAGGCACTGTGTGAGGCACATCAACGTTGTTGATTTTCGATCGCCTGACCCTGTGATCATCAGTATTTTTCACCTCTCAATTGCTTGATATTCAACTTCTGTAGGAATAAACTTCACAGCATCTTAGTTTTGTTTTTACCTTGCTACTGAGCAGCTAGAAGCCAAGAAATCCAATAAATAATTTTTGATGCCCTACCAAAACTGTAAATAATCTTGAAGTGGTTGCTTAATTATATACAGAACATGATCAGAAATTCAGGCACTTTTTGATGCGTACATATTAACCCATTCGTGACAGGAATTATTTAAAGCCTAATTTGATCAGCTTTTATTCTTCAAATTGGCAACACTAAAATTTTTATTTTATTGCTACATTTTATTTATAAAATGTCATGTATCAGAAATGAATATAAATTGACAGATATTATGATGAGAAGTCAAAAAGTTGCCAATTTACAGGGGAAAATGGTGATTTTAAACTTTCTATCACATTGCCAATTTAAGGATTTTAATGCTTATTTTCCTTTAAAAAAATTTCAGCATCAAACAATGAATATTGATGCAACCAAAATGGACACAATTTGTGTAGAATTTTTTGCTCTTTCTGCTCATGTATTTTTTTTTTGTATGATTTTTAGGGCTTTGCATTAAAAGATATTAGGCCAAACCACAAAACGTGGACCTCTGTCACAAATGGGTTAAATTTCCCAAAATAAAAACTAACTATCAAACACATGCTCTGGCAACAACTGTTCAAATCAATTTCTAACATGAAGCAAGCTCCCAACATCATCAACTTGAACAGAAAAAAACAACAACTATATAGCCTGTTCAGACACAAAATGCTTATCCCAAAACTCGACACAGAAATACAGTGTAAAGAATCATCGTATACCGAACACAGTGTTCAGACACACATCCCGAACTCTTTAAAGAAAATGTTGTATAGATGCGCAGTTTTCTACTGTGCATGTTGTCATGCCAAGGTCATGTCTCCTTTGGACCGTGCTCACGTTAAGCCCCCACCAGTTATACAGTTCTATGGTCGCCATACGTTCAGACACACAAGGACCATGATTCTTTATCGAGTTCTAGTTCAAAACAATGCTCAGACCTTAATTTCATTATACAACGTTTCATTATACTCTGTTTCATTAGTGAGCTTACAGACACAGAAATCATACAGCTATACCGTTTTGGTACAGCTAAACCGTTTTGGTATAGCTATACCATTTTAGTACAGCTATATGACAGATTTTTTGTGTCTGAACACAGGGATAATCTTGACCCTAATCCTAAACCAAACGTAAAACCAAACTGCCTGCCATCTAAGCGCTAATGCTACATCTCTCATGATATACAGCATGGGGCAAATTGTTCAATCTTTGCTGGAATACTTACCAAGCGTGACCTGCTCCTCGGTAACCACACCCCTCTCTCGGAGGAATTCTTTTTCTTTGATGTCCATGACTCTCCTCTCCAGACCTGAAGTTTAATAAGAAGAATGGTGTAATATACTTTATCAGTCATGAATTGTGTGCTTCATGAATTTCCGATTAGTTTCATTTTATAAAAACCCTGTGTATTTAGTGTTTCTTTTCAAGAAAACATGTTTAACATTATTCGAGGAGCAATGAACTAATATCACCGGCTTTGTGAGGACTCTCCTTTCAAGGACTGCTGGCATCAATTATCCCTGAAACCTGAAGTGACTATTGTTCACAAATGCACCATATAGCAAATAATAATGGTTGGAAAAAAATTATCTTCTTTGAAAAAGATCTGTGCCATAACCCATCATCGGTGTTCTGAAAATCACTTTGTTGCATCAGCAGGAAAACACCCCCAAATGTATTGTGTGAAGAAAAGCCCTAACAAATGTGACAGCACTTCTAATGAAAATCCAGTTGTGACATTCTATTGTTTTGGAGTTACTACCTTCCTTCTGGATAGCTTTCGAAGAAATAATGAAACGTTTTACTGCAATTTTTCTTCTTTCTTCAATTTACGAGAGAACGCCTTTCACATTGTGCAAGGGGATTTCTGCGCTAATGCGAAGACTGGTTTCCACAAGAAGGTGCTCATGTCTGTAGCAATTATGAAGCAAACTGTAGTTTACAGTAGTTGACATGAGGAGGAGGAGGAGTAATTTGAAGCCAAACTTACTTGGGTACTTGCGCTTGAAGGACTTGACTCCCAGGAACTCACTGATCTGCTCTTGGACGAAGTACCACTCTCCAGGATTGTCCTGGGGCCACTGATACTCAAAAACATTCTCTGCTGGGAAGTGGCCCAAACTGACAAAACATGGGAGGAAAAATGCAGATGCCATCATTGGAATACTCATTTTCAATGTTTCTTAATTATTCATTAGTTGACACTATATTATTTAAAACTGTTTGAAGCTTTCCATCTTTCAAGAATATTTGATTTTATGAGTAAAGAATGATAAAGTAATATAGTTGTCCTGGGGCCACTGATACTCAAAAACATTCTCTGCTGGGAAGTGGCCCAAACTGACAAAACATGGGAGGAAAAATGCAGATGCCATCATTGGAATACTCATTTTCAATGTTTCTTAATTATTCATTAGTTGACACTATATTATTTGAAAACGTTTGAAGCTTTCTGTCTTTCAAGAATATTTGATTTTATGAGTAAAGAATGATAAAGTAATATAGTTGTCCTGGGGCCACTGATACTCAAAAACATTCTCTGCTGGGAAGTGGCCCAAACTGACAAAACATGGGAGGAAAAATGCAGATGCCATCATTAAAATACTCATTTTCAATGTTTCTTAATTATTCATTAGTTGATGTTTGAATGTTTGAAGCTTTCTGTATTTCAAGAATATTGGGTTTTATGAGTAAAGAATGATAAAGTAATATAGTTTACAAGAATCATGAATTTATTTTTCCATGCAATTTTAACTTAACTTCATTCGCTTTTTTACTTCATACTCGGGCACACAACTAAATGTTGTCCTCTTTAACCACAGCTCCAACAAATTGAATAAATAGCATGTGTCATACAGCATAATTTCATTGCAAGAAATTAATTTTTTCTAAATTTCACAAGGAAACAAGAGCACTTCAACAATTTTCCCCCAGGATTTTGGTCACACAAGTGACTGAGAATGGCCTTCCCACAGATTATTTCATATGGCTCTTTGGTAGGTGTTTAAATTTTTAGAACATCATGAAGAAAGAAGTCATTTTTTCATCTGTGCTCCTTGAAATAAATTTTAACCAAAATTGAAAAGTACTTACTCATCATCACTCTGGACTGTTGGAGTGCTAGTCCTAGACCTCTTGGGACTAGCTCTAGGGCTTTCATCTATCAGCTCCCGCACTCTCTTCACAGGCAGTGGACTTCCCTGGAGACTATCCCGATAGTCAAACTCACTGCTCTTGGCTGAAACAAAACTCTCCATGCTGCATTCGTCATAAATCTTTGGGACCTTGCAAACATTGCCATCACTGTCCTTGGTGCCCAAATCTGGCACAGAGTCACAGGTGTTTCCATCTTCTGATTCTAGGATCTGGGTATCCATGAGCTCTGGTTCCTGTTCCTCTTCAGGACCTTGTGAGTCATTTTCACCACCGTCTGCAACTGCCACGGTTGCATCGTTTGTCACTTCAGCATCAATACTGTCAACATTCTTCTCATCAGAGTCTGCTTTATCCTGAACTTGATCAACCGTTGTTTGCTGTTGACTGGACTCAGAAATGAGCTCCTTGCAAATCAAGTCGGCTACAATGTTACCTGTACTGCCCTCAGGCTCCTTTTGACTTGCATTATCTAAATCTCCTTCAGTGGAGATCAATTCTTCACTACCCTGACCTTCTCCATCGGTCTTCTTATCAGTCTCAAGTGTTTTTATTCCAGTTTCTGTTTCTGTGATAGTTGCATCTTCAGGTTTGTCACCTGCCTGATCTTCTGATACTTCAGTGGATGGTTCTTTTGTTGCCTCCTCACCAGCTTTCCTCGCTTCAGAAGATTCAGTGTTCTCCACTTGAACGCTTTCATTTGGTTCATGGTTTCCACCTGTTGAGTCAATTTCTTCCTGGATAACCACATCTTGGTCGCTGCTAAATTGTCTTTCAACTTCACTCAAGGTCTCCTTAGCCTTATCATCTTGAGTTGTATCTGCTCCTTGTCCTTGGCTTGAGGCAACATCTTTGTTCTCTTGTTCAGATGTTACAGCTGCCATTTGCATCACCGAGTCATCTTGATCTAATCTTCCCTTTTCAACTTGGTCAAATATTTCCATGGACCCAGGAGTGGTTTGCTCATCCCTTCTCTGTTCAGACCTTTCTGTACTTTCCTCTGGTGGAGGAGGCAGATCTTCCTGGCATTCAGGAATCTTTCCTGCTGTATCAACTGGCTCTCTCCTTAAAGTCTGTTCATGTTGCAATGCTCCTTTATCCCAAGACTCTTGCGCAGTCTCAGGTACTCCTATATCAGCTCCTGCTGACTGTTCCATTGATGCCCCTTCTTCAGCAGATCCCTGCACAGTTGTGCTTGCTGATGTTTCCTCAGCAACTTCCCCAGACTTATCCTGTACTTCAGCTGCTGGCTGATCCTGACTGCCGGTGCTGTCCATGTCTGGACTGATCTCGCCTGGTGACAGCGCAACATGGGGAAACTCAGGGGTAGAATCCATCTTGAAATCTGCAAGGGAAATGCAATGCAAGATATTCCATTCATGAAAAACATTTTAAACTTTTAACAATGTGACTGTCAATACTACATGAGGCTGGAATTTCCTTTTCAATGTTCAAATAAATGGCATGGTTTATGCTGTAAAGGTAGGATTTTTTTATTTCTAAATCTCTGATAATTAGAAATTCTAAAAAATGATATATAATGAAGGAAAATACATAGAAAAAGGAGCAGTAGAAAACAGTCTAATTGTAAACGACGGCACTATGCCCAATATCTTTGTCAATGCACTAATGCTCGCTAGTGGTCAATACCGAGTTACTGACCACTACTGACTACTATTCTTGCTGGTGTGAATAATTCCCAGTTTACTATTTGCAGCATATGTCAATGTGGTTTGAAAATGACATTTACTCATCAAATAAAACTTCGAGATCCTCTTCATGTTGAACTGCAGGTATTGGTTTGTTGGCATTATCGTGAACTAGGTGACCACCATTCACTTTGTAGTACAAAAGTGCACGCGTACAAGCGAATGAGTGGTTTCCTTAAGTTAAACCACGATATAGCCAGTTTGTTTGCATCATACATAATATAATTACATAAGGGATTATTTCACTATATACTGGGCAGGGCTTAACCGATATGGAATTTTGCTGCTGATCCGATCCCAGATGTTTTTACATCAGCATCGGCCCGATTCCGATTCCTATACCGATGCAGCGCAGAGCGTGGCTAAAGTAGAGATGAGTAATACAATAACAAAAATTTAATCCCTTCTGCTACGCTTGCAATGCAAAACAACATAGGGTCTCAGTGTGATTGTAACCACCAAACATCTGTTGCTTGCATCGGTTCCGCATCGGCTCACCATCAAACTACCAATTCCAATATTTAGCCGATGCGGCCAAGAATCGGCAGTCACCAACTTCGCTGCGAATATCGGTTAAGTCTACTATATACCCCTCATTACTTAGCAACACCACAACACAAAATTTTTATAGGAGTAGACTAAGAGGTCTCTATCACCTGCATTGTACGAGTGGTTATTGAGAAATACACATTTCTAAGCACGTGGGACTGTACACAACACAAAGGAAATAGGCGCACATTTATCTGCCATAAAACTACAAATAATAAATAATTTATCACATTATATAAATACCATTTTCCTTCGATTACACAAAGTGTTATAATGTGTATCATATTCACCTCAAATTACAGCCTAATAACGATAAATGATGAGATTTGTCTTCTTTTCTTTTGTTCCCGCGAGCATTTGTCTGTCTATGGTCGTGCAAAAGAGGACAATTGAAAAAGAAAATTAGTCAAAATAATTTGCAGCTTCAACACCATCCCCATACTTTATAGGTGTGTTTCAGGTTCATTTTTTGTAAGGGGCATAGGCAACAGAAGTGGAGGAGGTGAGGGGCAGAGGGGGCAGAGGGGACAGTTTCTTTCCCAATCATTCGGGGGAATCGAATTTTTTATTTTGCTTCACATTGTAATTTTTTTTTTATATGGAAATGAAAATAAATAACAATCAATCAATCGAATTTTGCCCCCCCCCCTCCCATGGGTCAACTGGCAAAGACCAAAAAGAAAAAGAAGAGAGAGAGAGAGAGAGAGAGAGGGGGGGGGGAGATATCGCATCACGACCTTGTAAATTAAGCATAAATTATAAGTTCTCTAAAATACAAACTTTCAGAATTAGCTGCCTTCCTGATAATGTTATTTTTGATAATACTGTACTTCAAATGGTTTCTATACAACCAAATTTTTAGGAATTCTTGTTGATAACAAATTATCATGGAAACCGCACATCGACAACATGTGCAAAATTATCTCACGAAACGTCGGAATTATTAATAAACTCAAATTTTTTCTTCCTTCTCCTACTCTGCTCACCTTATACTATACATTAATTTTGCCATATAAAGGCATTGGCTAACTTTGTGAGCAGCTGATTTAAAACATTCTCAAACTAAGATGAAACATGCGTATGAGTACTTGTATTTGTACTAAAAAAACCCTGAAATCAACCATAATTTGGAATGAAAAAGTTTAAGTTAGACGCAAACGGCAATTTTATTATCCTTCGTCTCACGAGACACTCACTAAGAGGACCGCTTTGCTTGAATTTGAAAATGCCGTTATGTGCCTCCCGCCGCGTGATAAGCCAATGCACACATTACGGTAAGGTGAGTCATACGCGCATGCGCACTCCTTATGTCTATTCTGTGCAACCGACTCTCGTATATATTTTTCAAACATTGGTTCACATTTTTGATATTTAAACATACTTCCTGTGGATATTATACTTTGAAACTCTCAGACTGGTATTTTTACACTATAACCCTTATGTTTATCCCATTTTCAAGTAACAAAACGAGATTTTTTAAAATCATAACAATGTTAACCAATGCCTTTAATTATGGGATTTTAGCATGGGGCAATGCAATACAAACACAATTAAACAGAATACTTCTCCTACAGAAAAAAGCACTTAGGATTATTTTTCAAACACATTTCAGATCTCATACAAACACCATATTTTTTTGAAAATAATGTGTTAAGTGTAAATGATATTTTTCTTTTCCAACTCGGCCAATTTATGTATAAACTAGAAAAACGCGATCTACCCGCTATTTTTACTGATATGTTCCGCAAGAATGATTCTATACATGGTTATCCCACCAGACAACATAACTCTTTTCATATACCACTTACTAGAACAGTCTTCGCCCAAAACACGTTTTTCACCGGACCCATTTATTGGAATTCCTTACTCAATGAAATTAAAGACTCCCCTAGCCTCAACACCTTTAAACGTAAACTTAAGAAATATTTACTCAGCCATTACCTGTCAACAACCCAAGCCTAAACACTCTTGTCCCCTTCTCTTATACCACACACTTTCTTTATCCACCTCCCACCCTTTCCCTTTCTTTGTTGTTGTATTTTTGTTTTGTTTTAAATCTGTGCGGCTTTAATTGTTTTGATTAACTTCTGCTTTGTTTTGCTTTTGTTAATATATCTATAATGTAGTCGCTTACAACCGCAAGTAACTATGTAACTAAGTTTCAGGGGCTTGCACCTTACAAGCTTTGCTTCTTTATAGCTTGCCCATCCGTTTTACTATATCGTTTTCTCAGTCTGGTCAACTTTATTTTTTCAGTATCTAAATAGCTCTGTTCTTTATTTTATGTTATTTCATCATATTACTTTTGTCTTAAAGAGATTACTGAATTCATATATTTGTTTTGTATATACTGTGAAACGGAAAAATAAATCAATCAAATCAAATCAAGTATTGAAATCAATTTCTTTCACTCGTTCTCTACGCTCTCTCGTTTAAAAACAGACGCAATGTTTCCTATCATTCATGGGCGTCAGGATAGGGAAGATAACTGCTTCCATCGGGGGTGGGGTGCCCCCATGTCAATAAAATGTAATATTACGATCAGTTTTCTAGTGCTCTAAAAGAGGAGATCAATTCCAACACCTATGTTCTCACATGATTGCTATACTCACTTACATACATACAGATGGATCATTGACAGAAAAAGAAAGGGGAGAGATTTTCCCTTTATCAAGAGGGGGAAAATCCCCCGTCCCCTCCACAACACCATTACAGTGTAACAAACAGCCTTCTACTCCTGCGAAATGCAAGTTTTCAGCTCTCAATGATAATAAATTTAATGCCTCATGGTTACACAGAGTTGAAATAATCTACTTTGCCCCTATAGGGGAGCACCCTCGCAAGACAATGAAATATAATTTTGATATTTTTAGTTTCACCGCTGAATAATCTCATATATTTTCCCACTCGATTCGCTACACCTCTCCCAGCAAACACATAACGTTTTCAGAACGTTTCCTCAACTTTTTTTGAGGTTCCGTACGTCTTCGTCTAAAACGGACGTTTTTAAAACGTACATATAACGTCAAAGTTTGGACTTAGCATTTACCGCAAAGAACAGGTTTTTTTGAAAACGTTTTTAAAACGTGAATGGACGTTACAAAATGAAACGTCCTTTCCAAAAACGTTTGTAAAACGTTATCGGACGTTACAAAATTAAACGTCCGGCACCTAACGTGTACAGAACGTTTTTCCCGGACCTATTTTTGTTGAACGTTTATTAAACGTGTTAAAAACGTCCAATTCCAAATCATTATGAATGAGCAAATATAAACACTCTTCTTCAACAAATGTAGAATCGTTACCAAATTTCTTTTTTCCGATGTCCAAATGAACAAATAAACACGTTCTTCTACAAAAAATCAGTCGGTTGATATCATAAATAAAATATAGTCTTGGCCTCTTCCTTTTTCCCCCGAAATCATCGCGTTTCCCGAGACTCCGAGCCATGCATTGTATGGCGTTTCCCGAGAGAGATTGCCCAGCAAACACAAAACTTTTTCAGAACGTTTACAAAACGTTTTTATTAGGTCCGCTACATTTTCGTCTTTAATAAACGTTTACAGAATATAGTATAGTATTATAGACCATTAAGTGGATTAAGTGGATTGTATTGAAAGAGCTTCACTTCAGGTTATAATTATTGTTTTTTTTTATTATAATCTAGTTATTAAAGGCTTTCTGGACGTTCTTACGACGTCTGTAAGGTTTTTTAAAAGTTCTAGAAAGTTTTTCTGAACGTTCTCAAAACGTTTCCAAAACGTCTAAAGGTTTTCTGTAGGTCCTTAGACTGGAAAGCAAATGCATGAAAGTTTTTTATTAGTTTTTATAACGTTTAAAAAACGTTTTAAAACGTCCAATAAAACGTTTTATGGACGCCCAAAACCTTCCACAAAAATACGTCCAAAAAACGTCTTTACGAAATGTAAAAAAAAACCAACTTGGAACGCTTTTAGAACGTTCAGAAAACGTCCGATTGTTAGTTGGGCTTCCCCCTGTTTGTAAATGCAGTTGACATGGTTGAGCATTAGCTTTCATCTTCTTTAGAGGAATACTCGATTTGTTCTCGCCCCTTTCAAGATTACTGCATGTAATAATTTGGTATCTGGATATTAATGGATAAGTTCCCAAAGATCCAGCATTCCAAAAAAATATTTTTTCTCACTCAATCTTTTTAATACGTTCCTTCGCATTTCAACAGAGGCGTTGTTGCGTGCGACTGTAATCCAGCCAGCAGTGGAAGTTACAAACTGATTCAGCAGACCCAGGTTCGAGTCTGAGTCGCGTTTTTCGAATGGGGACATAAAAGATCGGTCCCAGACGTAAATAATCTCATCTGATTGATACAAGTCTGTAAAAACCCAATTGAAAAAACAACAACAACAACAACCAACAACAGCAACAACAACAACAACAACAACGATATTACAAAGAAACCTGTCTCCATCAGAAATTTGAAAACAAATAAGATATTCGGACAAAATGCGTCAGCCCCCCCCCCCCCTCCTCACGAATCACTGAAATGTACCCGTTAGCCTTTGGATACGCCATTGAAAATTCAGTGCAATGAATGCTTGCTTGTTCGGAAAGGGGGCTAGGCTGTATGGCATTAAGCATTTTAGGTGCCCCCCATAATGGTTAACCCATTCGTGACAGGAATTATTTAAAGCCTAATTTGATCAGCTTTTATTCTTCAAGTTGGCAACACCAACATTTTTCTTTTATTGCTACATTTTTCTTATAAAACATCATGTATCTGAAATAAATATAAATTGACAGAATGTATGATGAGAAGTCATAAAGTTGCCAATTTGCAGGGAAAAACGGTAATTTTAACATTTTCATCGCATTGCCAATTTAAGGATTTTAATGCTTATTTTCCTTCAAAAAAATTTCAGCATCAAACAACAAATATTGATGCAATGAAAATGGACACAGTATGTGTAGAATTTTTTGCTCTTTCTGCTCATGTATTTGGTATGATTTTTAAGGCTCTGCATCAAAAGTTATTAGACCAAACCACAAAATGTGAACCCTCTGTCATGAATGGGTTAAGATGGGCTCCATCTTAACTTAGCTTTCTCTCTCTCTCTCTCTCTCTCTCTCTCTTCCTGTCACCCGGTAAGTACCTTTCCTTTAATTCCTATATATCGACATATACTAGTTTCACATTCGCATGGGTCATGAATTATCAAAATTAAAGTTTTAATGCATAACAAATAAAACAAAATGATCCAGCTTATCTCTCGTGCAACATATTCTTTTATCGCAGTATGTTACGTAACAGTCATTTCAAACTCTACGAGGATGAGTGCCACCAGCAACCTCATTTTCTTGCCGTAACCCTTGGCAACCCGGCCACTCAGTGGAATTATCAAATTGTTTTCGTCCGAAAATGCAGCAGGCGTACATCACTGATCTATTCGAGTTCGAAATGCTATACCGGTAACGTAATTTACAATCCCCTTGGAGGAGAGGGAATATATATCTAGAGTTATCTCTCTATTTATCTCATCGGTGTAACCAATAGCAACTAATACACCTTCCAATTTGGCGCTCAAATTTTTGAAGGACATGCCCGGCTGAGATTGAATGTATCGAGGTTTGTATACCGTCTGCTGGTTGAGAAAAAAGGTTAATGGAACAGACAGTGTAGTTATGATACCTTGCAAAATAATTTTTTTTTTTAGGATTAGGCCTATAGATTGTGTCTGAAGAAGGTCTGAGACAATTTGTTTCTTTGGAATGATATGGAGGGCTCATGTGCTCCATCTTCAAGGGCAAGACAGAGACGAATGATAATGAATCGAGGAATTTGAGGAAAAAAAATAATAAAGGAAAATAACTGAAACAAGTGTCATTGTTCATTAAAATGATAATGTCTACCAAATTGGACTTCATTGTTGAACATGTGGTGAGTGTTTTTTTTTTTTTTTTGCATATCATTTTAAAACATCAGCAACCCACTTCAAAGAAACCCATTATCACTTGTGTTGACGGTATCATGATCTTGATAAACCGGGAAGGGGCGGGGCGGGTAATGTTGACAGTCATGCGTGAATGAGAACCAATTATTCTCTTTCAGAAGATGAGGGGTGAGGGAGGCTTGTTTTGGTATTTTAAGATTATGCTCATCTTCATGTTTTTATTTTTGTTTGAATTGTTTTTTTTTTCTTTTTGTTTTATTCACAGGGCCTTTTAATAATTCCGGCATTTTGCACCTTATTGGAATATTGAGTAAATAAATAAAACCCTCAAGATAATACTGCTCCAGTACCATAGCTGAAAGCATTATTATTACTTTGTTATAAACACGCCGCGACCATAGGCCAAAATAAAACTTTTTTGGGTACATTTTTAGGAGTGAGGTCAATAAAACGTTCTCTGTTTTCTAGCACCTACGACTGTGCTGACAACCGATTTGGTTTTTCTTTTTGTTGGGGGGGGGGGGGGCGCAGCCTTTTTCACAAGATTAAAGATCTGAATATCCTTTAGTTCCTGATTGGTAATGCATTATTCTGTGCTTGGATAATGTTATGAGAGAGAGCTCGTCGGCAATTTAGCTCAAGATAGCACACCTCCCCCTCGCATTAAAAAGTTCCAGCAATGCCCCCGGCTGTAGTGTCAATCAATAAGGATTTTGGAATGCGAGATGGGAAGTTAGACGAGGAAAAAATCATAATAACTGGAGGATCTCGCGGCGAAAATTATCATCTGCAAGATCAAGCCAGGCGTATCAAGACATACAATATTAGATTTCATTTCCATAATCCCCCGCCGAGTAACAGCCCCTCGCTTTGCGGGGTACCCGCTGCGCGCACGCCCGTCGCAGCAGCCCCCCCCCTTTCTGAATAGGGCATTCTTTTGACAGTGCTCGATAAAAGAAAACATTATGGAGGTCGCCAGAGGTCTATTTTCTCCCTTTCTTCTACCGTTCCTTTTTATTTCCTTTGCCATGCATTGAATAGAGCATGTGTATTCCCTCGCACAGAAAATGTGCTGTAAATGCCACACGCACGGTAGAACTGAAAAACACGATATTCGGTCGTTGCGCCGAGGGACCCAGATGTTGAATTATTCACACAATGGAAATATAAACCACTGCAGTGTTTGGGGAGTAACATTCTGTAAACAGATAGAAGAAAAATCAATACAGAAAACGTGAGAAAAGGAAAGAAACCCGAGGAGGTTCTCTTGAATAGGGTCACTATGAATAAAAATGAGAGAAAAAGAAAATTGGATCTTCTGTCGTATACCGTCGGGTAATAATTGCTGGACATAGAAAAGGTATGAAAACGTTGCGTTTCTAAAGGGTGCACTGATCATGCAAGGATAAATGGATACAAACAAATTATTGAGGATTTAATGACAATATTCCTGCTTTATGTGCTCATTGTACCATGCAGTGATCCCAAATTTGGGAGGAGGGCTTTACATCATATATTTTTATATACGGAGCAGGCGACGAGCAAAAGGCGAGCATGGAAAAGTGATGCGCGTCCGTCCTCTCGAACAAAACCCTGCATGCATTTCGTACAGCATGCCGTATTGCGATATCGTCTGCTAGCGGATATTACACCGTGGAATTGAATGCACGACCCATGTCAACGGGCAATTTGCAGACGATGATCAGTATATCACTTGAAAGCGAGCAAGGGAAAGGATGCGCTACAGATAGACAATAGGAGCTAAATGAGAGACGCAATCATCTATGACTGGGGGTGAAGAGAAAGGATGATTATTTGTGAGATGACTCGATGGATCTGTGAGCGTTAATGATGTGGTAAAGAGTTCCATTTTTGCTCATTCGTAGTTTTAGGTCATTGCAGCTGCGCTGATTTTCAGCGGTTCCCGGAGTCATCCATCGGCAGGAGTGGCGGCGTTGAGTATTCGTCGGATACCGGTGAGTCGTGCTTGTATTTAAAGTGTTAACTCTTATCTGAATATATTATTGTTACGACAAAATTAACATTCACATCACATCAGTTTATAAATAAAATAGATGATAAAGCTTAAACGATTATCATGAACATGACGAATGACGATGATGCAGAGCGGTGGGCCTATATACTGTACATCCACAATATTGTGGACCGGGATGGATAGCACAAGCAGTACTTTGATTCAGCATGTAAACCTATAAATTTTGCTTTGTGATCAAGACAATAGATACATTAAGTCAGGTAGAAAAATCAAACATGACTTGATTCGTTTGGATTTTTGTACAGTTCTCGTTTTGCACCGAAATAAAACACAATTTGACAGGATGCACTGTGATTCATGTGATAATTTTATTGTTTACTTTATTTTGAAGACTTTGATATGCTCATCACATTCATGACATTCTCACTTCAATTTTCTGGTTAGTCATTAATTGCTCACTGGGAAACTAAAATAACGATATTGATTAAAATGCATCATAATGGTTGCGCATCATTTCTTACACCATCGTCTCTTGATACTCCCTTGATATTGAGGAGGATGGTTTAACGGACTGCATCGATGTAGAAAGCACGTAGAACAAACTGAGTCATAATCAAGGACATTACGTCGTGTGTCATCTCTGCGTGACTCTCATTAAACTGCATGATGTTGGATAGGCTATGGATGGTCTGCTCGACATAAGGCTATATTATAGATGAATTTAATTGGACTGTATAAGAGAAGGCATTGTAGAATCGACTTCACATGACGATTATACATGAAATATTGATGTAAAACAACAACAAAAACAGCAAAAAGAAAAAAGCCTTGATATTTACTCTAAAGATGAATAGGTGTATTCAATGAAAATGTCCAAATTTATACATAGAAAAAAAAGAAAAACAAAGAAAGAGTAATCTGTTTTGGAAATCATTTCATTGCCAGATGAATTATATTGAGATGTGCATTTTCTCTTAATGTTCGTTCGTAATATACACGCATTTTGCCAAACACGGCATGCAGCGCAGATAGGAAAAAATGAAACAAACGGAACGAAAATAGAACGGAACGAAAATAGTATAACGAACGAGCAGGAAAACAAACAAACATGCAACTACAAAACAAAAAGAATGAAACTAAACACTGACACCATTTCGCAAATAACTCGTTCCATAAAAATGCAACTATTTCACTGAGCTTTGGTAATAATAACATAACTGTAAACAAAGGCAACGAAACTTCTTTAATATGTACATAGTTTCGATAATAACTGCCATGAAACTAATCCGGTTTCTATTACCAATGAGTTTGTGTTTGAAACTGTTTGCTATTACATTTTCAAATGAATTAATACACAATATGGTTAGCAGATGTTTCTCCTGTAATAATGAATTTAAGCTGGTATAGTTTTCATCCGACAGCTGTATACGGTAGTGAGTTGAATACGTATATAACCAATAAGTCAGTTTGTGGTTTGTTATAGGCTTTTCTTCTTCAAACAGCGCAATTAGATTGTGGGGCTGAATAAGATTACAAAAATGACGGATTTAGGACACTTAATGACATTACTGCGCATTGTGACTTTTGTCATACTAAAGAGGGTTAACAGTCATCAAAAGAATGGGATAATTATTTTGGTACTTTTGAAAGAAGGAAAAAAAAAGAGAAACAACGTTATATGATTCATGCATCCTCATGAATTTTCAAACAGGCATCCTTGTAATGTCAGTGGCATAATGAAGGTCCAGTAAAGGGGGTGGGGGAAAGAGGGGGGGGGGGGGTGTAGGATTAGGGTGGTTTTTGTTTTAAATTGGATGAAAGGCAAGGTAGGATAGGAAGTCTGGAAAGATTTCCTTGGCATCTCCTTCTTACGATTTTTTCCCTCTAGCCTCCCCCTCTCCCTCTTTTCTTTAAGAGGGGGGGGGGGGGGGCTGGTGTTTGTTTCCCATGCCCCACTTCCGCATCCATGCTCATGTTAAAAGAAATATTCTACTCGTATTAAAGCTTCAAGTTGCAGTAGAAGAGCTATATAAGAGCTGTGAAGGAGAGAAAAAAAGATCAGATAAAAGAGTTTTGGACTATAGTAGAAAGAGATATGTGTAGAAATCTGTGTACCTGTGTATCTGTGTACCAATTAACCTACTTTTGATCGTGATCATAGATAGCTCCAAGCATACGCATAAAATCAGATCAAACCAAATCAGTTAATACTATTACCCATTTGCTCAAAACGAGCAGCAAGACTTTGTGTAGGAAGGATGTTGACTTGATGGAAAGGGCGGGTGGGGGTTGAGTAATAAAACAAATTTGCTTTTACTTCTCCTTGATGTATCCTCTTACTTCTCTGCCCGGTTCTCTGCTTGAGAACCTTGGGATAACATCTTCTAGGAAGATGCTGGTGGAATATCAGAGTGCGGGTAACAGTTAATTCAATAAAATTGCTCCCATTTTCACTATATTCACGTACCACGCGCCGCTAGCTATTACTTTCTCAGGAACATGCTTCACTATTTTTTTAATTTTTAATTTTTTTTCGGGGGAGGGGAGGCGACTTTGTCATTCAATTGCTCCAATTTTAACAGGATTTATATGTGACAATGCAGGTCTAAGCCGCATGTGCACATAATTATAAACGTTGCTTTAGGAACATTTGGATACCGTGCGGGGGGGGGGGGGGGGTAATTGCTTCCATCGTGGCTAGCCATAGTGTATACTTAAACTTCTTGTGTAAGTGCCACTGGCAATCTTTTTTTTTTCTTAGTTGGGGTATCATTGTTACACCTGGGCAGGTTGATCGTCAAGTCGGTTGACATCAGAGCCCTGTGAGGTTTGCAATGTGAGGCAAGCAGACAGCAACCAACCCCGTAATTCGATTATCACATTTTCCTCGCGCCAAATCGAATTGCGAAAAGAAAGCTTGCAATCGATCGTCCCCCGATAGCTCCGAGATGGTAGCGATTTCAGCGAGGGAGAGGGTCCTGTGGGTCGGACGGTGCAATTACCAGTAACTGTAAGTTGCCCATCTTGTAACATGAAGCAAAAAACCAACTCTAGAAATTTCGAACACACAAACCTGAACAATGATTACGGTGAGAATGAAATAGCTCTCCCACGACAGAATACCTAAACCTGACAAGATCTATTCTGTGAGGCTCCGCAGTCTTCCGAGAAAGTTAAAATTCCTCAGTCCTAAGCCTGTGAGGAAAAATAATTTGATATGACTTGGAAAAGCGTACCTAGTGTATATAATTATTCTGTAATTAAAGATGAGCATTGTCATGAATATATTACAATGTTCATTGTGAGGTCTGTATAGAATTCGTATAGCTTTACCGATTGTTTGTTTCACGATCAAGCCTGTACAGTGTATATGGTCACATCTCTCTCTTTATTTACTCACCAGTTCACAGCTCGATGACTCAAAATATTGCCCCCATAGTCCTATGATCTCTTTTCCATTATCAGAACTGGCACCACGAAAGAGGACGGTGACCGTGCATTCATTGAAGAATATATTATATCCAGTGCTTTTCTCATTACAATGCAATATAAATTTCACCCTGACCCCACACCTTCACAACTATTAAGATTTTGCTGAACTGTTTTTTTTTTGTAAATAGTTTAATCGTTAACTCAGACACTGTGGGGGATGAGACCGGTATATAGATTTAATGACAATTTCTTGTCTGTCTCCTGTGGTTGTCAAGATGGGCAGCACTTTTCGTCTCATATTGTTACGCTGACATACAGTCTCTGTTTTAAGCGCTTATTTTGTTTTAAAGAAAAAAAAAGCAAAAGAAAAGGAAAAAAAACAAAAAATAAAGAGAAAGAAGACAAGGAAGAAAAAGAAGAAGAAGAAGAAGAAGAAGAAGAAGAAGAAGAAGAAGAAGAAGAAGAAGAAGAAGAAGAAGAAAAAGAAAAAGAGGAAGAAACACATAAAATGCATCTACTGATTACTTTAGGAATTCACACGTATCTATCAAACGTGCACCTCTGAGAGCCCATAATGAATTAAACCTCAAAAGTTTCAGCTTTGCATCACTGGCATGACTGGGAAGGTCTTTCTTGCACCCGGTTTAAGATGACATTAATTTGAACCTTGAATTTGAAGTTTGAAATATTGTCGTGGTTGTAGACGGTATTTTTAGGATCAGGCAGAAATATGCCTTTTATCATTTGTATTATATATATCACCATTATAGATTATCCAATAAGTTATATCCCTGTCATTTTGTTTGGTTCGTTAACTTCTCTTATGCATTTCATTATCAGGATAAAAGAAAGTCTGTTTTTGATCCAGTCCTTACCTGTCATGCATGACGGGGTGCGCCAAATTCTATAGTGAAATAATTTCCAACGTTTGTACGCCTTCATACATCTTGCAAGTAATGTTACTGTTTATTTAGAATTGTAACAGATATTATATATGACATTTAGCCATTTTACAAAATACAATCATACAATACTGACTATAGAAACTGCCCCTTAAAAGTTGCTTTGCACTATTAACGCCTTGGGCAAGACTATGGCTGGCTTACAGAAAATAGATTTCTTTTGACGGCAAAATTGCAAAAGAAAAATGAAAATAAAATTAATCTATTTTCAGTGAAGTTTTGCTGAAATGAATTTTAAGGTGATTGATAAAATCTTTGTAAGGTTGTGAGCACCAATGAGCCGTGCTATCACTTGTATTCTAGAAACATATCACTGACATGACTGACACACAATAATCCCAGTTTAATGGAGCCATCTAAAAAGGAAACCGACGAATATTGTCCTCGTGTTTTGAAAAGAGCAGCTTGAAAGGAACCAACACTATAGTGTTGGTAACTCTCTGTGGGGTTGGTACGACTGAGGTTAATTTTTCACCGACTGATCTATGGAAAAATGGATGCCGGGTTCATTTCAAAATATCTCACGTGTATGTTGGTAGTCAGTAGCTTGGCATAGAACAGGTGTTTGGAGGTGAAAGAGTAAACATAATAACACTTTTCTTTATCAAACATGTTTTTACTCGCATGTGATATTACATGTGTATTTAGTTCTTGGGCATGATATTTAGGCACATTAACGGTGATCCGGAGGCTGGAAAGTGTGCTATTATAGGTCTATCAATTCCTATTCCTGTCGGATTTCACAGAAATACGATTGTCCTGTACAGATTTTTACTTAGTTACGCTGACAGTCCATCGGGGCAGCACCATCGGGGAATGGGGGCACAGCGCACCACTTTAAAAGCATCCGAAAAGTGCCCCTTTTACACACGAAAACTGACCCCTTTCAAACTTTTTCATTGCCCCTTTTCTTCTTACTTTGGCCTGTTTTCTTTTTTTTTAACTAATGGCCCTTTGGCCTTCTAATAAGTGTCTTTTTCGCATCAGAGTAGTTGCCCTTTTTAAAACCAAAAGGGCCCCCGTTTTACGCCTGATAATTTTGAGACCCTTACCCCTTTACTAGCGCTCTTTTCCCCTCTGAGAAGAGCGCCCTTTTTACTCTTCTAATGAGCATGATGAGTGTTCCTCATGGAATATGACTGGGGCCTTTGGACTGCCCCTTTTCGTTTCTCATAGTACAATTCCCCTTCCCCTGAGTGCCCCTATTCACCTCTGGTAAACGTTCATTTTCTTTCTTTTTCTTTCTTCCTTCTTGTGTTCACCCTTTGTAAGTGCCTCTTTTTTTTAAGTGCCCTTTTTCTATGCCCCCCCCCCGCTTTGAAAGATGCTCCCCCTTTCCTGCACTGTATGCATATGAGGTCCCTTTGAACTGGATGATAATAACGAGACGAGACATTTCACTGTACGTTCTAAGCAATATTATAATAGAGCTGTTTGGGGGCAATACAGGAATTGGCTATGCCCTCTGTAGATTTAAACGGGGTATTAGCATACATAAGCATGGTAAGATCTATAGACATGTGCAAAAAGCACCTTATGGTAAATGTTTTTAACTTTTAACGTTGTATTCTCAAAGGGATAATACTCCATGTATATAAGTTAGCAACTCCTTAAATACTCAGATAATAAACGAGGCGTGGTATAATGTAGGTGTTTTACATGTTTTTTAGGTGGGTTATAGTGCCCAAATACATTTTGGTATATAAGCTTTATCATGTTTATGCGGAAGTGCGAAGAGTAGATATTACTAAATCCTGTCTTGAATTAATTGTTGAATATTTGAATAAGGATGAGGGTGTGTCGTCTCCGAATTTTGTCATCTTCCTTTTTGTTCAAGTGTTCATATATCTTCAACCGTTTCTCATAAACACACTGTAAAAAATATTGGGTAAAATCTTAACCAGCACGAGAGTAACTATATGCAATATTTTTACCCAATGTGGGAGCCGTATTGTCCAGTTAGGCTAAAAGTAAGTAGTAATTACTTTAGAATGGACAAAATTTCCATCAAAGTGAATAACAAGAAATTCCCAAAGTTGGTTGGACACATAATTACCCTCATGGCACATTTTTACCCACTATTTTTAGAGTGCATGACAACCAAACTTCAGACAATCTGACTTCTTCCGTGTCTTTCATTAACAGTAACAGGACAGTGCACTGACGATGGTTGATGAATGAATGACTGGCCGTACTAGCTGTGATGAATATCCCAGAAACTTGCCATTATTTTCCAATATTCTAACCCTAAAAAGAGCTTTTGTCATTCTTCTCGTCGCCATGGATCTGCATCCCCACCAATAGTCATGAAGAGAAAACCAAAATGACCTTTAGGACAATAATGAAGTGGTTTCCACACAGGTTAAAGAGTGGATCCATTCAGTTTGGTTGAACCCGACCTGCCTGGTAATCAAGGAGAGTAAAGTAAAAAGATGAGCAGTGAATTGGAGGAAAATAAGAATAACAGGTGATGATTGAGGGAGAGGCGGATGATTAATAAAGACAATATATATAAATAAAGAAATAAAGAGAGAGAGAGAGAGAGAGAAAGCGTGAGAGAGAAGAGGGAGGAGGAGAGAGTGTAAGTGGTGGCGAGGGCCTCATCGATGAAGACACGTTGAGAAAGCACATTAAACATAAAGAATTAAAAGGAAGGGTGAACATGGTGAAGAGAAAAATTAGGAGAGAGAGAGAGAGAGAGAGAGAGAGAGAGAGAAAGAGAGGGAGAAAAAATCAGGTTCAAGTTCAAGTTCCTTTATTCACCATTTTCAATCATGCTAAATAATAGTGCATGATAGAAAATGGAAAGAGAATGGTAAAATGTGAGATGGAGAAAAATGCAAAAGGAGACAGTGATAGAGAGAATGATACAGAGAGGCAAACCTTGGATAGACCCGTGCGAGGAGGGGAGTAGACGGAGAGGTGGAAAACACGTTACCCTGTTGTTCAGATTCTGACAATACAACAAAGCCAGACGTCTCATGTAGTCCCAATTACTTGCTTTTATGTTTGGGTCGAGCAAGCAATTACACCGAATTCGACCTAAAACACCAATTGTCCAGGGAGAAATTACCCTCACGGACAAAAGAAGTATCTTGGGATCAACCCCCATTTCCTTTTCACTTCACCAAAATTGCAAAATGCAAATGTTCATTGCCCAAACTACCAACATTACTCTTTCAAACAATAATATGGCCCTGATTGAAAAGCTAGCCAAAAGTGTGGGTGCTGGCCTTTTGTGGTGGTTGTTTACTTAAAAAATAGGTATTGGCATGAAATTTATATGCTGGTGAGCTCTTTGCATCAGGGGTTCACATTGGTTTGAATGTAATGTTTGGATTGTCCAATTTGGAAGATAATTTTTTGTCAGCAGGTTATCATTCAAATTGACATGTTCCTCTTTCTTCCGTCGTGCAAAAGGAGGCAAATTCTGAATTTTCCAGTAGATTTTGCAAATACAATGAGGCAAACTTCCGTAGGGATATAGTCAGATTCTATAAGTGTATAAGAGAAAAAGAAACGTGAGGTTTGAGTCATGATGATTTAGATAGAAACTGGTTTGGTTTGGTTTGATTCGGTTTTATATTTCGCAATATTAAACAGACATCAAATACAAACATATAAAACAAACAAATAAATAAACAAATTTGTAAATCAAAGTTCAAAATAAAGTACGGCTGACAATAATCGAATATGAAAAATATGAACATTTAATATTTAAAAAATCACTACCGATTTGAACTTATAACATAAACAAACAAACAAAACAAAATAAAAACAAAACAAACAAAAACAAAACGAAACGAACTAACAAAAAAAAGTTTGAGGTTATCGTTTACCTTTCAACATGTTCAAAATGTAAGGGTACCTGGGTCATCATACTTTTACATTGAGTAAAGATAGCTAATATTCTTAATATCTTGTGGGAGTTCATGGAATGCTTTGCATGCATCATAGACATAGTCCTTTCAACAAGATCTTTCTCATGTATATTCGTTGTATGCTTATAGATGTACATGTACATGATTTTTTTTTTAAATTTCCAAATGCATGTACAACATCAGATTCTATGTGAGATGATAACCGTATACGACTCAAAGTAAGTCTTTCTCCTTCAAAAGGGCGTAGAAGCACAACACACCATACATGAAGATAATCCATAAATGGATTTATTATGCCCCGTTCTTGATCTTAAAGTAATCCCTGCCCAACCCTTGAATGCTTCCCCATCAGGCATAATATAATCTCATTTGATTTATATTCCCAAAATAATTGTCGATTTCCTGAGCGAAATGGCTATAATTATGATAATTTTCAAGGGTTTTATTTTGTCTTCGGATTTCTTTTTGTCTCGGAAGGCTCCATATCTTTTAAGCTGATAATTGAAATGATGCGGCATTGTGCGTACTGAACATGCTGAATGGCGCTGATGTATTATCAACGTGGGGACAATTATGGCGCATGCATGCAGGTTATCATCTATCAGACGGTATTGTTCACTCGGCGTACATTCTGATAATTCATCAATCTAAATAAACGGTTATTCCAAGATGGCATACTGAATGTGGGCTCTTCCGTATTTGATGTTTATTTTACTATGGATTTTGCTAGACGCATTGTGTGGCAGAATTCTACAATGCTCAAAATAGCTTTTTAGATATGATTTGGTATGATTTATTTCCGTTTAAATCAAATCAGTTTGTGACACCAATATCATGAATATGATGATAGATCAGAAATAAACCGGTGGGTCTTCCATACGGCCCAGCAATATTAGTGACACTCAACTTGTAAACATCTGAACATGGTACTTCAAAATTTCTTTGTGAACGAGTTTGAGTGAAGAGAAAAGTGTGATCTATTGCCGCCATAATTCATTCGACTCCACATTCATGCAATACAAAGCCATCTGCTTGGGGCACAGGAAAATAGAAATCGTATAATCGTATAAAGAAATCATACAAAGATCTTTTCTGGGATATTCTGAGCACTATTGTCATGATTATGATTAACCGATTCAACATCCCAACTTTGATTCAATGCCGCGTCGCTCGATATGGCACTCTTTTTACGCGCGAACAGCGAAGAGCAGCGCGGTGAAAAAGGAAGACAAGATAATGTTTTGAACACATGTCGTCTTTTCCTGTTTAACCGTTGATTAGTTTTGTTCGTTTTTGCAGATATTTGTCGCGTCGCCGTTTTCTTCAATCGATTTTAATTGCAGAAAATTATCTTCCCAGGTTTAGAGCAAATCTTTTCATCTCAATGAGCATTCCTCCTCGTACAACGGTGGATGTTGGCAAGGCGGAATGACGAAGATGATATGACGATGATGTTGTATTAGTACCATGAGAGTGCTGTGTCGCGGAGGATGAATTCTTTTTCTTGTTTATGGAGTGTCATACTTCAGAGGGATGCCTTAGCATAGGGTTGCTTGACTGACATCACACCTGTAATGTAAGTCATGTTTGTCTCCCGCTAACCGTGTTTGTGCCAGGAATGTTGTTTAGAGATCATCGCCCTGTGTGTCGGCAAACGCTAGCAGCGGGAACAGCTGTTATAATGATGAATAAATATTAGACATTATTAGAGTTTTGAGCTGTAGGTAGCTTTACTGAAGCTGTTCATCTCTGTATGAGGTTGATAGCTTACCTCAACCAGTGCCACGACACAGACACAACGATGTAATGAAATTCGCTTTATCAAGTTTACAAGCTCTGCTACTAGTTCTTAATATGTTCTTATCATGATTGGCATCAGCATAAGTATGAACATGATGAATGCATCACCATCAATGACGTCATAACTGTGCAATCAACCAGTCACAGATTTAACATCAGTTTTATTACCATTGCCATCAACACATAAAAGCATCATCACACCGCCTTTATCAATGCATCACCACGTTACCCTTCATTACAACCCAGTCGCCGCCAACACCACGCCAATCACCAGTAGTATCATCATTAAGATCACGAACCTGCAACATTGTAGCTACCATCGTGGTGGTGATCCCCATCATCGTCGTCATCATCATTATCGTGATCACCACCATTATCATCATTATCATGATTGTCATCACGAACACTATCATCGTCATCATCACCAACGCCATCATCATCATCATCATCATCATCATCATCATCATCATCATCGTTAACATATTCTTCACCATCATCATCGTCATTATCATCATCATCATCTACATCCCCGGCAAAACCTTTACCACGCACATATTACCATTGATCCCAACCACCACCACCACCACGATTACCATCACGACCACCACCAATGCGACCACCATCAGCATAACCATATTGGCATCATCATCTTCATCACCACTACCATGACTGCCACTTCCAGAAATACAATCACCCATCACCGTCAAAGTCAGCATCACCATTATTTCTCGTCTTCATCATTATTATTGCCATTATCAGTTTAGTATGAGCACATTCACCCCTGTATATAATCGTTTCTTTTGCCATCAGGATCTCCCAATACATACATTTTCTCTGTCTGGAAGAACCGACATTTTAGATGTTACATCTTTGACAAGTTTGATTCAATTTGGCGTTCTGTTTTCAGAAGAGCCTGTATTAAACACGCCGTCGTTACGACCCGATTATGCCTTTCTCTTCAGCACTACACTGCTACGATCTTGAATGTATTCGCATTGTCCCATGTTTGGATTTAAAAGAGTAAGCATTAAATAGATGTGATTAATGAAAACCATCACTGAATAAAAATCACTTTCGTATGTGAGTCAGAGACACAATCCACGCCTACAGCCGATGCCTGTCGCCATAGGTGCACGCTCGACTGCAGCGCTAATGGGCAATCGGTACGCAATTAAAATAAAAGTAATTTTCCTCTAGCGAATTGAAACTACCAGTCCGCAAAGCCCCCACCCCCTTCAAGCGGGCGTCCCCCAAAATCCTTCTTTTTTTTCGAGTGTGAATCATCATTATCACTTTTTTCTTTAATCTCCCGGCGAAACACTTCAGGAAGTTTACTCACAGCGACTTTGTTCTTTTGTCTGAAAGCCCCGGCTCGCGAGCAAAGTGCTAATGACCAGCAGGACCAAACAGTAGGTTTATTAGGGCTAGAATTCGGAACAAAGAAAAATGGGGGAAAAGAAAAGAAAAGAAATGGAATGGAGGGAAAAGGAAACAAGAGAATAGGCATGACTTTTACAAATATGTTTAATTTTTTTCCAGCAACATTGACATGCTGGGTGGGGAAGGAAATGAGCACGAAGATGAGAGACAATAAAAACCAAGGCGGTGCCATTGGAAAAAGTTACATGAACGACTTTGACATAGAGAGGCAAAATTGAGGAAGAGAAACTGGTAAAGAGAGAGAGAGAGAGGGGGGGGGGGGGGGATGGGGGGGGGGTAACGAATCACTGACAGCCAGAATCTCAGATTATAATAAACACTGATAAATAGTATATTTTGCTGTAAGAAAGATTCACCACTTTAAAACCATCTTTTAATATCATTATATAAATGAATGAATTTAGGATTTCAATCAGGCACTGCTAAACTGAAGAGGAGGGAAATTGATTGACATTAAAGAAATCAATTTTCTTTCCTTATGATTCAGTTTTTGGCCATGCAGGTGTTCGATTAACTTTACTTCGTCTGAGCATGTTTCTCATTGATGTCGAAACGCATGTATACTTTGTTATAGATTCCTCTTAAAATGCAACTTCAAGTATGGGAGTAAATCATTTTGTACATGGGGTCCTGTTTCTTTTCCTTCGGCATCTTTCCGATTTTTATAAAATCATTGAAATTTTAAGAATATCATTGTCACTTGCATGGTGTGTATGTAATTGGATTTTTTCAGACGTGTATAAATCAGCCATGATTACGTCCAGGACCGATTTTTAACGTCACCATCTGAAAGACGTGACTCAGACTCGAACCTGGGTCCGTTCAGATTCAGTTTGTATAAAGACAAAGAGCTGACTGCGGACGTTACCGCTAGATCAACTCCTTCTCCGTCCATGCTCGTTTGCATAATGGTGTGTCAATACTATATCTGCCATTGATTACTGAAGCTGCTATGATATATTTTAAAAAAATATGGAATAGGTAAATTGCCTTTTAGTTTGATTACACTGCAACGATATTCTGAATAGAGTGTCGAATTATAGTGTGTTGTCATACATCCGCACTATCGACATATAATTATAATCACTTGTTGAACTGCTTAGAGAAATGCAGTAATATAGATTCACTGATATTGATTACGAGCGTTTGGTATCATTGCAATGCCGAATTTGTCACTCGTCGATTTATGAAGGTTATTTACTGCTTTCACACCTAGGTACGGTCGCTGCGAGCGGTCGCTGCGACCGATGAAATCATAATGTGAAAGCATTTCATCGGTCGCTGCGACCGATCGTTTTGGTCAAAAACGATCGGTCGCTGAGTACGGTCGGTGAGGTACTTCAGCGACCGATCGCGACCGATGCAAGCTATATGTGAAAGCACATCGTACTCAGCGACCGATCGAAATGCAATGACCCCCATACATGCCTACGCACTATCTCTACTTCCGCTTCCGGCTAGGTCAGCTATACAGCGACCGATCGCTCTGGGCCTGACCAAATTTTGACGGAGGTGTGAAAGCACGTCCGATCGATCGCTGGGTACGGTCGCAGCGACCGGTCGCAGCGACCGTACCTTGATGTGAAAGCAGTAATTGTCCTATTTTCAAACCCATCACATTCCTCCTTTTGTTCACATTGCAGACTTCTATTATTACTTTTATGGCTTCAAACAATTTTTGTTATGCGCAATCATTTTCCTCTGTTAGGGTCAATACACCCAATTTTTCTACGAATATCTTTGATAATTGACCCTCTATGGGTTGTATATTGTACCTGCTTACTCATTTGGAGCTATTTTCTGTGTAAGGGCTTCCTACGGAATCATTTATTTTGTTGTCTGTCGTCTTCGACAGGCCACATTTTAATTTCGTCAGAATTTTCTTTCTTAATTTTGTCTACGATAGATCCTCTCTTAATTTCGTCATAGTTTTCTCTTTCTTTCTTTCTGTTGTCATCATCATCATCATCATCATCATCATCATCACCATCATCATCATTATTATTATTATTATTGTTATTATTATTATTATTATTATTATTATTTTTTTATTATTATTATTATTATTATTATTATTATTATTATTATTATTATTATTATTATTATTTATTATTATTATTATTATTATTATTATTATTATTATTATTATTATTATCATCATTATCATTATCATTATTATCATTATTACTATTATCATCACCATCATCATCATCATCATTATTATTATTATCATTATTATCATTATTGTTATAATCATAATCACTATTTTCAGTATTATCTATTAGTCGATCTGTCATCTTTAGTCATAATCAGAGCGATGAATGTCAAACCCATCACGTCCCATCATACTCTCATCACATTTCATCTCATGACGTGCGTATCTCCAAAGCGACATTGACAAACATATTCAAAACTTCGTAAATTCATAATCCTAAAAGCAGCCCTATGAGAAAGATTGACCATACGTGTTTGGTGTTGATTAAAAGGAAACCTTTTAAAGGATTCGTAATTTATAAACTTTCAGGAAAAAGCTGCCCTATCAAAGATGAAGCCATTGTGATAGGATGATTGGAAAGGGTGCTCTTAAAAGATTCATAATTCATGAACTTTTGGAAGAGAAAGCTGCAATTAGAAGCGTTGTTCGTTGTTCATTGCAAGGTTCCCTAATTTATGAAGTTCCAGGCATAAATTTTTATTATTTCTATGACTGATAAAGAACAGCGAAATAATGTTCGATTCCTATGTTATAATGACACGTTCATTCTTCAAAACTTTTAGAAGTACTCTGGGAATTATTTTCATTTAGAAACATCGTGAAAATTGTAATTTTTCTTACTTGCTCAGTTTGTAAAAGAGATAACGAAATCAAAATACGCACCTCCTGTTGCAAATAGTAGCCGTTCCCCTGGCTGTTTATGTAGGAGCGGTACCATCTCATCAATAATGAGAGCTCACATAACATTAATATTCTTAACTCAGTGTGCTGAATTCTATGTTAATAATGTATTTGATCCGCAACCCTTCACCGATCTGAGATCCCATCCTATCAATTTGTGTTAATAAGCCTCTAAAACCGATTTTTCTCGGGTTCGGGTTGAAATCATTTTTTGGATTGTTGATTAAACTTTTCATGTTGTTGTTGATAGACTTTTCATGATTTAATCATGATTTAATCAACAGGGAGCATCTAAAGAGGCCAGATTAAAACTGCCTGCGCCAAATCCAGGATGGCTTTGCCTTATTTGGATAGTAAGCACATCTCAGTTTTCTTTCTTCGATGGTAAATGTTTCTTTTATCATGTTTCATGTCCACTGTTTACTCAACCTTTAATCCGAAGACTTAATCGTTCACACCATGTAACATACATGGCGTGGTTCAGAGTAAGAAGAGAAGTTTTTTTTTTTTTTTGGTAATCTTAAATCATTAGAAGCTTTCCATGGTGGTAGAACGTATGGCAATAGAAGGTTTCACGGTATACCATGTGTTCTTTCTGGGAAATGAGTGTGGTCCTGAAAAGGACCTCACTCTCGACATTTCAGTAAGCATGTTCTTACCGTCCTCAGGAGAATGGACGAAATGAAGCAACTAAATTATAACTTTGAAAATATGAGCAGTAGAAGAAATTATCACTCATAGAACATATTTTTGCGATATACTATTGGTCAACGAATTCTACGAAATCTTTAAAAAAAAAAAAGAAGAAGATGTTTTGTATACCTTTTCAGTCATGCTAAATGATCCACTGTAAAAGTTTATTTCTCATCTTCAAGAAAATGATTATCTGAATGGTTTTTATACCCTGTTCCAGGTCTGACTCATTCGCATATTTAAACCTCACGCTCTGCTAAACGCGAGACTGATCCGAAATATTAATAATTTGGATTATTCATTCTTGATGGTGTCCCTGAAACAAAAAGACAGACGTTATGATTGAAACAGCCAGGTCATTGCCAACATAGAGGAAAAGCGAGACAGAAAAGGATTGCATTCTCAGAATCCCTCTGAGGGTATTGAGTGTAGAAAAACGGATTAGCCAACCGCAAACTTATTTCATCAAAAGCACCATTATGAGTATTATTTATTGGTATTTTGATAAAAATATCATCAACGGAATTGATTCTTTGGGGCTTGGCCGGCATTGGACCGGTGACTGCCTTGCCCATCGGGGGCTGCCTGCGGCGAGGTTTGTGTCTGATGAGATCCGTGGTATACAGACGTGTTTGTGTATTGGAAAATTTTCAGTTGTACAGTCGACCTGTTTGGGAATCGCAGTTGTCATAATTATCTCATTTTTCATTTCTCAACGATCTGTGTGCTTGGAGAGTGTCATTAATTATTGAGGCATCTGTGATGCATCGAGAAGGTAAATGGACATGCTTTTTTAGAGGCTCCTTTTAAAGTATTCATTTGTCTTTCGTCGTAGTCGTCGTTGTCTTCTTTTTCATCTCTTCTTTTATTCTTCTTCTCCTCCTACTTTCTGATAGCACTTTGTTTTGAATGGGAATGAGAGGGAGTGAGGGAGGGAAGGAGAGATAGATAGAGAGACGGGGATGGGGAGAAAATTATGAATTTTGTGTATGAATAAGTTGCGGCATTTAAACGTACTTAAGGGTACTTCTCTGGAGTGGTGTTATCCCCATGACAAAATTAGCAGTAACGATCATTATTTTGGCGGGTAATTTGAATACTTTGATTTTATTTATTTGTTTGTTTATTTATTATTATTTTGTTTAAAAACAAGGTAGTCTTTTCAGAGCCTAAAGGCCTGCTTTAAAAAAGGAGCCCTTATTAGTCACGTTAGTAAACTAGCTTGGACTATTATATGTTACGTCCAAGGCCGTCGCAGGATTTTTTTCCCGGGAGGGGGCAAGAATACGTAAAATGTTCGAAGTAACAAGCAAGCGAGAGAGTGGAGTGACCGAGCTAGTCACGAGGGCGTTTTTGCATTTTTAAAATTGAAATGGAAGGATCTGGTGCAAACTTTGAGTGGATTTTTTGGGAAAATTTCAATAAAAAAGTAAAGCTTGAAAATTTCGGGGGAGGCAAGTCAGGCAACTGCCCCCTGCCCCCCCCCCCCCCCACTGCGTACAGCCATGGTTACGTCCTCTAGTTTGGTCTCGTTGGCGACCTAGCCAGCTACTTTGACCCAGCATGATGGACTATAATACATGACGAAGACACACTCTGACTTAAATCTCGACCCGACGTACCCGAGCCTAAACTCATCCCTCACCTTTAGAGCAGAGCATGAACTAAATTTAGACAGATTTTGAAGTCGATGCCATGCAGAGGCACGACTCCGTAAACGATCGACAATCTCGTCTGGTCGATCGTCACACACTGCGGTGCGCAGACAGGTGCTCCAGAAGAATCATCACCATGGTAACGTGTATTGTCACAATGATGAATGAACGTACGTGACTGAGATGAATGGAAGAGTTCGGAGGATGCGGGATGGAGAATGGGGAACTCTATCACCATCACCCACGGAATGGAAGTTGCTTGGAAAAAAATACATAGTAACACCTCAGTCACACGCAAGACCGATTCAACACTGACTCCAAACCTACCGATTTGGGGCTAATCGAGGTTAATGCGATTCTTTGTTCGTTCTGCATGTTCGGTCTGCTGCTGTTTCGTTTTGTGCATGGACTTGTCGCAAAATGTAGTTAACCAAGGAGTTATTAACTACTTGAGTTACGTATACCTCTGCAACATCGCCAAACCAACGCCCTGCAGATTTCAAACTCAACGATACTTGCACTATTCGGTCTGATACGATACTTTACGATTCTTTTTGTTTTATAGTTTTCCCTGTGACACGATACTTTCCTATTCGGTGTGATACGATACTTTCCCATTCGGTCTGTTGGTCTGTTGTCGGAGTTTTATCGGATTAGTTGGTGTGACTGCATGTATCCAGCAGGTGATTGCATCTTATAGAACTGCATCTTTTGATCCGCTAATGGTACATTAGGTGGTGGAAAATAAGCCAGGTTTAAACAGATCAATCTTTTGCACCTAGACGAGTCATTTCTAATCCATTAACTACTAGATTCTCTCGCTTTCCAAGCGTTAATACAAGTATCACAATTTTCCAGTGGATAAGGGGTTAAATGATGGCAAAGCGATTATGACAATATTATAATGACTTATATGCATTAAGCATGTGATGTTTTTCTCCGTCTGACTCCAATCCTGAGCTATTTTACCTATGCTATCAGTCATCAGAAATCTGTGTCAATCCTTTAATGCTTCAGGGGAAAACCCTGATTGTAGAAATGAATGATTACCCTTCTTTCACTCGGAAAAAAACACATCGTGAGTTTGAGTTTTAATGAGAGCATTGAGTTATTAGTAAACTATGCAGAGAGGGTAGATTTTATAATAAGCACAGTATAAATGTTAATTACTTGGAACGCAGAAACTTTGATACTAGGGGTGCCCTAAGTTTTTCTCTCTTATATTAATGAATGCTCCTACCGTGCCTACAGCTAACTCACAAAATGTCTGTTTTTCGGGGGGGGGGGTGTACTCTTTTGACTTCAAATTTTTGACAATTACAGGGAAAGAATAATTTCATGATATGCGGGAATAGATGTAGAGGTCATTATATATTTCTAAAGATATGTTGACCCCATACCAAACTTGATATTAATGTTGCAGCGTAATCATAATGGGCTAGAATACGCATGCGGGTCCTATTCGATTTTTTTTTTTTGGGGGGGGGGGGAGGCGTGGTGGATAGATTATTTATAGAAAATGTTTGCGGCATCAAACAAAAATCTGATAAAAATAATCATCTCTCTGAAAAAATAGCAATTGTAAGTGTTATGGCATATAGTAAAGTATACCTTACGTGACGCACTCAGAGAATTACAAATGAGGTAAATAATCTTGTAACTCACTTATAAATAAATATTTTACCCAAAAATATCTTGTATGCCTTTTAAAATTCATCATGAATATTTACTCACTTTAGAAAATTGAATTACTTTTCGTAAATCGAAACTGCAATTGCCAAGTGCAATTTTGCAGTTGCTAAGGGCAACCGTTCTAAGAATACTATGTAAGAAGGCCATTGCTCTAAAAAGGCAACCACTCAGCTAAAGCAATCCATCTCATACAAGCAATGCTGTTTGTTTGCTGGTTGAATTTAGAACCCATAGTTGGTCTGATTTCAAGACAAAGAAACTACCCCATCTTTTTATCTGCACCATAGCCTTTATGAAAGACTTCCACGTCTCTAGTTGACATGGTTAGAGAGAGGGAATAAGAGAAACGGCTTATTTTATTATTCTGAGCTGATGTAAACGTCATTTCATAGAGAAAATTTCTTTCTGAAGCCTGGAAAGTAAGATACTCGTGTCTAAAGCCAGAGCTCAGTATATACGGTAATAGTATATCAAATGTTTGCTCACCGGGTCTACTTCGCGACTCGGTATGTGAGGTATGAGACGAGTTGGTAACGCAATAGTACCCATGATATCACATTTAAAATGAAAGGTGGAGGGATTTCAGAGTCAATAGTGACATGCCCGTAAAGCAGTGGTATTGGAGCCTGGGATTTAAAGGAAATCGTTCGTTATTATATTGAAACTGTAGTTCGAGAGAAATTGTTTGAAATTGTGTCAATTTGAAGGTTTTTATCATCTTAAACTGGGATAAAACTTTTCTGCTTGAACTTTGGAAAACCTTGATTTTGATTTGCAGCGCTCAAGGCAAATAAATCCTGTACATAGTCCCCATTTACGATGCGTCTTTCACAGGTATCTTTATGCTACACCTGGATACAGAGAGGCAACGCTACATAAATGCCTTGTCTAATTGAGTACAAGCACTTGGTCTGGGATTTGAACTCAAGAACTCGCGATTAAAATATCAAGACTATCTCCGCAATACCGAACCGACACATCCGCCTATTGTTATTTCCATTCCACAAAGCCAAACAGAATATTTTTTAAGTACAATAATCTCACTTGCCGCATTCAGTGTGAATCATAGTGAGGAAGGTTATACATGTAGTGTTGATAAAGATGATCTAATTACTGAATTATTCTTCGAAAAAAACACAAAATGCCACCAAAGTAGCCAATCAAGTATGCAGCAGACGAAACTATGTAGAACTATGATGTTATCGGATTCGATTACGATGAACGATACCAATTATTGGGATTTGAGGGCGGTATCATTGACGCTATCATAAATAGGTGCCAATCAAACGTGTCAAACAATAGACAAGCCTGTAAGGCGTTAGTATCAGGTTCAAGTTTACGTGCTCGGTAGCAAACCACACATGACGGATACGCGCAAAATTTGGAAGGAAAGGCGAGACACTCTTTTCCTTCTGAAGCAAGCCCCAAATTCCATTGGTTTTAGACATGATATTCTGCCTATACTGTTATACTGGCAAGAGCCTGAGGACACGGGTTTTGAAACAAGCAAGAGGATATTATACTTATATGAGAGGAAAATATGAAAGGAAAATTAGGTTAGAAATTTCGGTGAGATAATGTAAGCAGGAATGTCTCTTACACCCCCGATGTAAATAGCTGCATATGGCGAGATTAAAATCTTTGTAATATTAGAATGCATTGATCAAACGTAGTGGATTGTGAACTCTTTCTAAATTCCAATATTTTAAAAAGAATTTATATCACTTACAAGCCGTTATAAAAAAATGTAATGGAAAATAAAGGAAAGCAAAGAATAGAGAAAAGATAAATACAGACATACAAGCAGTGGTGTTGGAGGGGGGGGGGTGGAGTCTTACTCGAGAAATGGCCGCTGATGGTGTCGGGGAGAGTCTATCGTATCGTCCTTTACTCCCCCACTGTTGTTCAGTTTGGGATACTTGATCTCCCCCCCCCCCCCCCCTGTTTACAAGATTTTTTAAAGACTCGCATGACACGCATGTACACGGTGCACGGTATCAGTATGCCTATAGCACGTTAATTTATTTGATATACGATAAAAGAGCAATGAAGATATAAAAGCCTTGCTCAAGCACATAAGTGCCGTGCCGGGGATCGAACCCCGATTCTCGCGTCTCCAGTCAAGCGCCTTAAACCACTCGACTACGGCACCTCTAGAAGGCTAGAAAGCTGGAACAATGCACTTTGCAGAAGCTATCGAAATTGCCGACGACTGAGCAAACGAACATGACTGCCCGTGATTTGGCGTCAAAAAAGCCTTCCAATTATCAATACGAAGAAAGTGAGGCACATCCAATTCTGACTTGTCTTCTGATTATTATGTCGTGTTGCACATAACCATCTCTCATGCTTGTCCTGATCTTTAGTATATTTTTTGGGAACATGAACAAGCAAGCTAACATTTTCTTCCCCCTCAAGCAATGAGATAAAATAAAAATGAATATTTTTCATTATTACATTTTGTGTTGGCTTTAGAGGAGAAGACTTCATGCTGTAACTAACGTTGTAAATACAATGTCAGTGGCTTTCGAAGTCACGGAAGTAATGACTCATTTGAGAAATTATCATAGCAAAAGTATTGATAATTACAGTGATAAGGTCTCTAGATATCTTTATGTTGGCATTTATGAGTACTATCTTCGGCCTTCTATCACAGATACTTGTATAAATTATATTCTCTTCAACATGTTCAATTTCTTTCTTTTCTTTTTTGGGGGACTTTTTGCGTTTTTTCATTCTTTTGCTTCAGCATAAGAATTCATTACAAACCGATCGAAACCATTCAAAACTTCCATTAAATCTGCAGATTAATTCCATAAAGTTTTCCCTTTGACCTTATTCAAATCGAGAGAACCGTCATTTACATGATTTATATTAGTCACGATATCGCAAAGGCAGTAGTCTGGTTATGATGTCTGATATGGACAAAAACATTCCTTACACAAACCGACCAAATACACAAGTTAATGATTCAAAGATATCTACCAATATATGAAATATAGATTGTGAGGGAAAAAAGCTAAGGAGTAAATTGCATTGACACATCGTTAGTCAGTGGCGTACCATGAGTCAACGCATGGGGGGGGGGGGGGGGGTGGGCACCGAGCATGGCCGTACGCAAAAAAAATTTTCCAGGGGGGGCAAGGCGCATAAAAATTTTCGAAGATATACAAAAGCGAGGGAGCGAAGCGACCGAGCTGGTCATGAGGGCGCTTTTGCATTTTTAAAATTGAAATTAAAGGATCTGGTACACACTTTTGGTGGATTTTTTGGACAATTTTCAGTAAAAAAAAATGTTAAGTATTCAAAATTTCTTGGGGGCAACCTCCACCCTGCCCCCTACTGCGTACAGCCATGGCACTGAGTGGAAAAGTTTGTGCGGATGTGTGTGGTTATTTCTATCATGTTAATAATAACGCCAGTAATCTCGGACCAAGGTGTCTTTAGGGACGTGAAGCGTTTTAAAATTTTGGGGGAAATGATGCATCTTGCTAGATACCATCCTGTTTTTAAATTTGCGAGCGAGCGAGCCGAAAACTTATAACTTTATTTGCAATAAAAGACATATTATTTTATTCTCAAAATACACTATCGGACCACTATAGGCCTATATGATATTTCAATTAAATATCTAGTCACCTCGCTGCAAATGACTCTATTTTAGCACATCCCTGGTCTATTGTTTCCTGCCCGAAACTACCATGTCCACAACCATTACGAGCGAGCGAAGCGAGCGAGGAAGCACACATTAACCCATTCAGTAAATTAAATTGTGAGCATATGAAACATCTGAACTATTTATTTTGTCTCCTCACTCGCCCAATTCGTTTGCTTTAAAAAAAAAAAAACCAATCATTTAACGAGCGAGCGCAGCGAGCGAGGAAAATTATATCCCTTTTTTCATTGTAGAAGTGTTATTTCGTCATTGAAATATAGATATCTAAATAACCTATTCGATCCCCTGTGTGCTGAATATGCATCCGTTTGGGTACCTCGCTCACCGTCCGAAACCATTCTGTTTTTACAAGCGAGCAAAGTCAGCGACGCCCATCCCCCGCACACACACAATATATATATATGCCGTATATGTAAGGGTTCGTCAGCAAAATACAGTAAATGTTTTTTTGTAATTTTATGAACCTCCTCGCTGCCCAAATAGTATGATACTTTGCTAACTCGCTTCTGAAATATGATTGCCGTGCCCAAAATCATTTTATTTCTTGCTTTTCCTAGCGGGCCCTAGCTAGCGAACGAACAGATGGGAATTTTTTGTTTTTTGTCTAGGCCATCTAATGAAAGGGCCCCTTTTAGATAAACTTCTTGGAGTGAAATCCAGACGTGGTCATTACTAACATTCTATGAGTGGAACAATAGTAGCCTATAACATTAGATTGAGACACAAGATGCAAACTGATTCCTTTCATAAGAATAGTAATTAGCATCGGCATTGGTTAAGTTACTGAAATGCTAGCGAGCGAAGCTATGGAGCGCTTCCCGATGTACCATTTTCCTTCTCCTTGTTTTTCCCCTGTCTTTTCTCTTTCCTCCTCCTTTCTTCTCTCTCTCTCTCTCTCTCTCTCTCTCTCTCTCTCTTTGCCAGCCGATTGGGGGGGGGGGGCACGTGCCCCCCGTGCCCTCCCGTAGTTACGCCACTGTCGTTAGTAATGAAGTTTGTTCCATAAGTCCATGAAATTTCGTTTTTTTAAACATAATTTCCAGCAAGTTTTTTCAGTTGATTTCCCGCTTCAACTAGAGTCAACTACATCTGTATATATATATATATATATATATATATATATATATATATATATATATCTTTGCTGGTCCTAACTATCTTATTAGGTCTTATGGTACTAAGCGGAATGAACCTTAGATTTTTTGTTTTTCGAAAATTCAATTTCAGTATTCGAACTCAAGATAAACCTACCCCGGAAACCTACCTTTAAAAACATTCCGAATGATTCATAGTTTGAATATAACAAAGTCGTTTTTCACCGATTGCGGTCAAATTCTCACGTTCAATCTAAGCCGCGATTATAAGTGTCAAAAGGGATCACCCTTACCCGAACTTTTGCTTTTTAATATTTTGACAGTGATGAATATCCTTTTAATTCAATTTCTAATACCTCAGTAACACACCGTCAAATCGACTCCTATTCGAATGAAACCGAATGAAACCGATCAAATCTTGGCCGGTTGGAGTAATGTAAGTTTTGATCGCTCTGTTGTCGGTCTCGTCGCGGTGTCGTATCATAATATTATTAACGAAGACGTTGGCTAGTTATCCGTTAAACCGATTACAAATTGACACCAAACAGACCGGTTCCTGGGCATTCGGTGTAATGTAATATTTTGATCGCTCTGTTGTCAGTATGGTGTCAAGATTAATCCAGAGTTGTAATGGAACTGAATGTCGAGAGAAACGGAGTTTCTGGGTTTTTTTTTTTTGATTGGGTAGTTTACCATGCTGTCAATGGGTTACTTGAGCAAGAAAAATGAAAATGTGCGAAAACATTATGCGAATTGCATACACTGAACACGTTGAAACACATTATACACATTTATGTATTGTTATTCGTGACTACCCGGTATGAATTCGATTTTATTTATTGTAATCTGTTTATGTGATCTCTTATACACTCCTTTATTTTATTTCTATCGAATTTGTTTGGCGAATGCGGCTTATATTCGGTGTGGATATTGTTGCCTGTATGAGAAAGATTACGTTTCCTCCCAGGTTTAATAATGAACTTTTACCTCCAAAGATCAAAATGGACAACCACCCTGTATGCATATTGACTGATAACGTATTCAGCTCTATTGTACTGACGTCACAAATTAGGAATTATCGCGGCAAAGTTTTCATTAAATGAGGTGTAATTCAATAGACATTTGTAACGCTGACATGGTGATCTAATTATCAGGGTTTTTTTTTTTTTTTTTACCAAATTCGAAAACGGCATGTCACGAATAATATGGCTTGAGGTATAGGGAGTGAGTAATATAATTAGGAATTTTATTTTTCACCGTCGCAGAAGTAGGAGAAAGGGTTTGAATGCAGACATTGTCATGATTGTAGGTTTATATTGTTGCTATGGCAAGCGTTCCTCGTCAAGCATTGCAGATTTGTTAACTATATCAAGCAATTATCGTTTCAATAATCAATTAACAAAGAAGCAGAAAGAATATTGAGAAGAGAATTGAGAAGACGACGCAGAAAGAATGAAATAAGAAGAAGAAGGAAAAGAAGAAGAAGAATAAGGAGGAGGAGAAGAAGAAGAAGAAGAAGGAGAAGAAGAAGAAGGAGGAGGAGGAGGAGGAGGAGGAGAAGAAGAAGAAGAAGAAGAAGAAGAAGAAGAAGAAGAAGAGTATTGGTGAGAAAAATGAGATCAAGAAAGCAATGAAGAAAGAAAAAGGAGACGAAAATCGATAACCGTTCATGATCATCGTCCACCTGCTTTGTAGATGCATGCTTTCACAGTGAGATAGTGTTACATTGACCTAACACAAACAAAGCTGGTGATGAAACAGTCTTGATCCATGCAAAGAAATTCAATAAATTTAGTAGGCGTCTATGCATCCAGCGATGCATTATGCAGATGTCGACACAACGTGAAAACGAGTGGAACGAGACGGAATGAAAACCGTGACATTGGGAATCTTCAACGTAAAGGAAAAAATCAACGGCTTTTTAACAGTTGAACGAATAAATGTAGACCTATCATCTCACATTAAATTGATTTCTTTTCACACGGACTTGTATGGGGTGTGTTTGATAGTCATTTCATGCCGTTATTGTCTTAACTGTATATCACCGCCGTTTCTTACTCAGTTACTGATTAAGTTGCATCAAAATCATAGACGTGTTAATCGTGATAACAACCGAATGATATTACTATCCACACCTGCTGTTCAGCAATTTATGCTATGCATAATCGTAATTTATTCGGCTCTTACATTACGATACAAGCTGGATGTATTCATTTTATAGCTGTAATAAACTCATACATGTATTTCCATTATGATTACAAAACTGAGCAGCTGTTGTATGAATTTCATAACAAAATTGCTTTGTGTGATGCAAATGATGATTATTCCTTTCATTGGCAGAAAGCCCTAACCTCCATTTTAGCTAGGGCACGGGAATTATTCTCTTGGTTGACAAAACTGTTGTATGAACTTCGACAAATATTTTGCAATCCCCATACAAGTAATGGCAGTAATATATGATATGAGAACCAAATCACACACAAAATGTTGAAGCAAAACTTTTCGGCTCTATTTAACTTGTAACACTGCGATTAAGGTTTCGCTTTATTCTTCAGAGTTTTTTTTTAAGACACACTCTTTCAGAACATGCACACGCATAACTTTCCCCTGAGAATAAGAACATATTATATGATCTGTTTACCGTGAAATCGGCGGATATTATTAAGGTTACGTGCCTGTCTGCGGATCTTTGTGCAAAATACATAATTCCATCTCCAAAACTTTAACCCTTAAATAACAGAAACGAACAGCATGAGGGCACGGCAAGTCTGAATTTGACCCGAAAATCACGATTTTTGTTGTAATCGTTGCCGCTAGTGAAGTGCATTGGTGGACAAGCACTGAGCCTCCTTACCACTATTCAAAGTGTTTTCTCACCAAACTTTCAGCCACAAAGACCTGGATAATGTTTAGTTTACCTCGGGGTATCCCACTCCCGTACAGAGGACCATGTTGTACCTCCACAAACACACCCCCTTTTCTTACTTTCCAACCCCATTTAGCACTCTGATTTTTCTCTTTTTGTTAAAGGTTGGGAGTGCATTAATGCGCAGATGCCCCTACCGGCGGTTCACCTGTCGTTACCATAACAACGCCCCTCTTCAACACATCACCAACATCCTTTCCTGTCATCCCTGCTCATGTTATCATGATCATGGTCATGAACAGTCTTCCACCAATGTTCATGATGAAATATTCGACAAAATGATTACCATGATATAACCTGATAACGATAATGATGATGACTATCATCACGTCATTGATAGTTATTTGATCGTCGTAAATGTCAATGTCATTGTTATTGTTCTCGGCTGACTAATATTTGATTTTAGTTCATACCTGCATTTTCTGGAAAGTTACCGGTGATTGTTGATTCCGAAAGACCTCCCTGGACAATTAGGAACAGCATTCGTTACTTAAGAATATTGATAGATTGATAGAAATTGTGACATATGTAGAGAGGGGAATCATGTAAATTTACCAAGCTAAGTTTTTATCAGTGACATGTCATGTTGTAAGACAGCTTAGAGCGACTTTCCAAATGTTGTTAGGATACAACTTACTCTTTAAGGCGTGTGACAGATTTTCAACATTTTAGTCCCCATTTACTTTCAAATTTAAACGGAATTGTGAAACGAGCAACACAAAGCCTCATCGTGGATGTAAACACTATAGGGCCTCGCTTCAAAACAGTTCTCCATCTATTATGCTATTTCTCACGCATTCTCTCCCTCCCTCCATCATGTCCATCTCTCCTTCACCCTATCTCTTTTTATCTTTCTCTCCTTATCTCTCCCTCTTTCTCTCTCTTTCCCTCATTCTCTGTCACCTTCTCTTCATTCCTTTTTCTTTCGTCCTTACTCCCTTCTCTCTTTTTTTTTTTCGTTCTCGCCTTTGTATTTTTTGTATTCAATGATTTTTATTGTATGTACATGGTCACCGATGGTGGTGGGTAATCGGTCTTAAACACGAGAGAAAAATAAGGTAACACTCTGGAAGATTAACCTTCAAGAGGGCTTGAATTATAGACATGAAATGTAATTCATATGATTGTGCCGATTGAAGAGGCGAGTTGGCTCAGTATGTAGAGCGTCTGCCTGTAGAACCAAAGATCGTGGGTTCGAGTCCATCCCGGGCGGATGACTGAAGTCTGCGTTGTGTGTTAACATGCCCCTCCCCTGCTTCATAGACGTAGGCTATGCTACAGTGGAAAACAATCCGTCCCTCGGATAGGACGTTTAATGAGGCCCCGTGTAGAGGAGAGTCACCACCTTTGCATGTTAAGAACCCACTGCACTATTCGAAGAAGTGTATAGGGGAAACCCCGGTGTAGTGGTACACTTGCACATCCAAAAAAAGTTATATCGGGAGGAAATACCCGAGGGTCACAGTGATCAGGTTCGCTTTTCCCCTCCGAGGCCCAGGTGACGCCAAATACTTAATAATAATAATAATGATATTTCATGAAATAAATATTCCTTCCTATATCATGTCCTGTGCAGACATTTTGAGTGGCATCTGTTTAACAACGAAAGCAAGGAAAAGGAAAATATATCAATTGGCACACATAAATCGAATTTCATATCTATCATCCAAGCCCTCTTGGAAAGTTGATTTTTCAAAGTACTGGTACTCTTTGTGCGGAGTGAAATAAGCTCGACTTGCCCACTTCGAATGGAAGGAAATGACTCTGGGATTTGGTACCAGGGTATGGAGAACGAAGTGAATAACCGTTTATTCCAGGTTCCCATTTTCTTTTCGAAAACGGAGTTCCTCCGAGAGTAGATTCTATGCGTTGAGTTTAAAGTAAGGTGACGGATGAGTTGATAAAATGAAGTGAACCTAGCTAAGCTCCAACATGGACAGTATATGGGAGGCACGAGTCTTGCACCAATAATGTAGAAACGTTTCTTAGCTGGTCAAGGATTTTTCTCGGTCTTATTGCCGGTCATCTATTTTCGTCTATTTTCGTCCCCTGTTTTGTTTTATCATGATTATAGATACAGCAATCATGCAATATTTGAGTTTATTTGGAGGGGACATTTGGTGGTCGATCTCCCTCGTTTCCCGGCACTGTATGGACCCTGCAAATCTGACCGCTTCACATTTCATTTCTAAGTATGGGCCGATATGGTGTTTGATAATAGAACTTTGGAGTTCAGATACATCAGAAATTGCTTTCAGAAGATGTTATACTATGCAGTATTTGACTAGTCAATAAGTAAGAAAATCGAAAAGAAGACACAGGTGTAAATAAGTCAGGCAAAATTTGGCAAGTATAGAAACAAACCTCGGCCTTTTTAAGGAAGCAGAAGTGCGACAGCGTTGGCAGCAGTAGCATCTTTCTCAAATTAAGGAAGGAAGTGAGAGATGTAAGGAGGGGGACAAATGGAGAGAAGGATAAGGGAAATAAGACAGAGAGAACGAAAGAGAGAGACAGACAGACAGAGAGAGAGAGAGAGAGAAAGAGAGAGAGAGAGAGAGAGAGACATTTTGAACGAAAAGCGCTCTAGCAAATAGAGACAAAATATATCCGTCGATGTCAAGCATCGATTTTAACAGCGGACCTCAAACACTCGAAGGGTGATCGATCTCTCTTTTTTTTTTTTAAAAACGTGATACTGAATCCCTGTCGTCGGAATATACCTCTATCCTTTAGATTTAGATGTCAACCCTGACATCAAAATCACCTGCCCTTAAACTTCCCCCTGAGACCTCGAATAGAGCAGTGGCGCAGCAAGACATTGGACTCAAGAGGGTCAAAATAATTTCAGTTTACATTGGTCACTGCATGGCAGTCGGATAGTTCAGTAGATGTGTCTTGGTCTAGTGAATAATAATTATAATAATAATATAATATTCTGAATTTTTGTAGCACCTAATACGTCTCTCTGATGTCTTTAAGCGCTTTAAAGAAATTTATTATTACCCCGGTCATCGGATTCAGGCTTGCCCGCACACAATGTATGCACCTTCTCCACTCCCTATAGGGACCATTCCAGCCAGGCGCCTTTTGCAGGCGCTCACAATGCTAGACAATTACAAGGACTTTTGCATCCTACCGGGTACGCACTTAACACCTGGGTGGAGAGTGGCAAATGTAGATTCATATCTCGCCAAGGGACATTAGTGCCGCGGAGGGATTTGAACTCGGACCACGAGAGTCCGGTAACGTATCCACTAGACCACATCATCTCTACGTCCACGGAGCGTGGATCACTCGGTTCGCGGTTCGAGACCCGCTGCAGTACTAACATCTCTTGGTGAAACATCACCTCTCTCTACACAGAAAGAATTTGGTATCTGAGAAAATGGCCGAAAGCTGAGAGACTGCGTTTGTCATTACCCTGCATGCATGTGAACGGTGCAAATGGGTAGGGATGCTCACTGCAGGAGAAGAGATGATGCACAATTGATTAGGGGAAATAAAAGTAACAACTAAAACAAATTGAGAATTCACAGAATGCACTTTATAAGTATTACGTATTGTCATTATAATATTTCATTATCATTATCAATATTATTATTACTATTATTATTATTATTATCATCATCATCATCATCATCATCGTCATCATCATCATCATCATCATCATCATTATCATTATTATTTCAAATTGATTTCCCAAACCTGTTAATTACTCACACATACGAAAATTAGGCCTCTACTTTTATTTCTTGGTCAGAGGACTATCAATAGGGGCAAATTTCTCTCATGCGCCTCCTTCAAATACGCTAGTGGTACAGAGTTTGCATAAGCCGTTACCTTCACCATGATCACTGTACGCCAGAATTTACTTCGAAGCCAGGCAGTGGCTTTTAAATCGTATACTTTTCGTCTTCTGCATTACATCTTAAGGTTTATACGTCAGTGGAGGGATTTATTATGCTTGCGTCTTCTTTGACTTGATGTCATTTATATACTATTCATGATAATCTGGTTTCTATCATACAATATTGCTATACGGTGGTCGATATTTGATCTGTTGGGGTTTGCATGTTATTCAGAGCCTTCATCAATGATAAATGAAGCCTTACTCTAATAGCAGCCATACAAGCATAATCTTAAGTGATGGTTTCTGAAAGTAAAGAAGAAGGAACAAATGGAGACGAATGAAGAAGAAGAAGAAGAAGAAGAAGAAGAAGAAGAAGAAGAAGAAGAAGAAGAACAAAGAAGAAGAAGAGAAGAAGAGAAAGAGGAGGAGGGGAGGGGAGGAGGAGAGGAGGAGAAGAAGCGAACTTGAGGAAGAAGAAGAAGAAGAAGAATAGAGAAGAAAGAAAGACAAACACATCATTTAACATTATCAGCATAATTTCTGCAATTTTTGATCGCGATCATGCGCTCGTCGTGTTCGTTATTTGTGTGGGCAAATTGATGTCGCCTCCGCGAATTGAATTGGTAAATGTCCGAAAGAGGTAATATAGCTGTTGTTTTTCTACAGAGAGGATAGCGATGGGGCATTTATCTAAAATTGGAATTCATCGAGCTAGACTATGCGTCTTCGTGACGATGTTTGCTTTATTTGTTTGAAGTTGAGTTGTTTTGAATATTACGCTCCTAGCAAGGATCTATATTTCATAGCGTTTTGGAATTTTTTAACCCCGCGCGAACGCAAGACGGAGGCGAAATGTTAGCCGCCAGATTAATTTCGCCTGTCCGGGTTTTTGCCAACCCGTGTAGCAAGATATGTCGACGACATGTTGATGGTGATAATCATGATTTTGATGACCATATGGAAATGAAGTCATCCATTTAATTGAAAAATAAAAGCACGGGATTTACAAAACAGGAGAACGTATGGCCTATTTGTTTATTCTTGCGAGGCAGAAAGGTTTTTTTTTTTAATAAATTTTTTGAAGAGATCTGGCACAGAAAGAATATAGATTAATTTGGCAAAAATTTGACAACGCCTTTATTTAGAATCTGTATCCCAAAATATTTCCTTTTCTATAAGGAAGATCCAGTGATTGTAATTTTGCTTGAAGCCCTTTTTTCATACTGAGAAAAAAAGAGATAATGCAAAATATCTGAGTCCCTGAAAGTTTTTTTTTAAAATCAATATTATACAATTCTAAAGTATATTCAAATACAGATTTTCGCTCTTCGCGCGTAAAGGACTGTTGATTAACAAAATAGGAAGAATTTTGTTAGAAGCTCCTCCAAAGATAACAAGATGGATGGGCAAAATAATACGTTTATGCAATGACACGTCGACGACGTCACTTAAAATATTTTTGCCTCTACGATACATATATTTTGATTAACCCGTTGCTTACTGGAGCAGGGTGGTCCCTGTATAAAGTCTACTGGAATTTAATAATTCGGTTGCCAACTGGTTAAAATATTACAATATTTCACATTCATGTTCAAACATTAAATTTATTCCGAGACAGTAGGTATTCATGACAGATTCTTCATGGAATGCCCCGGAGGAGGTGATTATTTCACTCACGCGTTTTGCTCGTTAAGATGTCCTTCAGTAAGAAAATAAGATTATGAATGAAGGCACGGGAAATGATGAAGGTGGGATGCAGTGAAAGAGGGGAAGATAGATTGGTAGGTAGCTAGGGAGAGAGAGAGAGAGAGAGAGAGAGAGAGAGAGAGAGAGAGAAAAGGGGGGGGGGGCAAGGAGAAATATACCCATAATTCTTTTTATAAAGAGAAACTAGCAGGAATGCAGCCATAATCCGGGAATAAAAGGAAATAATAAGATCATGATACCTGACCATATGGGAAATAAAGAGAGAGAGAGAGAGAGAGATAGAGAGAGAGAGAGAGAGAGAGAGAGAGAGAGAGAGAGAGAGAAAGAGAAAGAAAGTGAAGGGAGAACGCGAAAAAGTGTTAAATAATACATTTCCCTAAAATTATTTAGACCTATAGAATTCAGAAGAGAGGAATGGATAAACCATAGATGTGAGTGGAAGAGAGAATCTTTTCCACCTCCCAGGGCCGGGATAAACTGGATAGCTCAACATTTAACGTTTCCAACGTACACCCTGACGCTCATCCACCGTATACAGCATCTAACGGTAGAGATGGGATCTCATCATAAATACATGACAATAAGGCAGAACATGTCAATGCTCCTTCCCTATATATAGCTCCATCCAAAATGAGACGAAATTGGATGGAGGATTGGCTTGGGAATCGTGATGAGCTTCTTGTATGGTTCACCCCATCCCGTTCACACCTAAGTGATCATTTCTATTTTGTCGAGTCACCTGCACGATTTACATGTGCACATGGTCTGCTAGAAAGTGAAAGGGAAAGTGATTAAGGACGAAATTGAAAAGAAAAAAAAAAGATGCAAGGGAAGACTGTTGAAAGATGAATGTGAGTATGGACGGTAGCATCGCTTTGTTCATATCTTGTCAAGATATAAAACTATCAAAAATAAATAGATGCACTATTTGGAAAAAAGCCTGCTTTTTATCGAAGAAGAATGATTACACATACCTAGGGTCATGGTAATATCTTCAGCTTTCATTTTCATTTCATCTCATTTATTTTCCATTTTCAACTTCAAATAACTGACTTATATAGAAATAACTACAACATCAACAGAATGCAAGAAATAAGAATAATTTTTAAACAATGGAATATTCAAAATTAAGTATATAGATAGATGTTGAAAATCGAAGAGAATGCTTGTTATGAGAGAGACAATAAAAGATTTTTACATTGTCAATATATTTTTTTCTACTTTTTGCTGTCTTCAAAATCTTCCCATGCTGTTACAAATCAAGAAGAGGAGTCGAAATGAAATTATAGGTAGCCTGAAACACATTTCCGTTAATTGGGAAATGGCGCCTCTCTCAATTCGCGCTATTTTCGATTTATAGATGCCATTAATGTTCTCGTTTGACTTTGATTCGATCTCTTTCTTCACACCCAATAGCATCCTCGGGGTCTTTAAATGTCCGATTTTTTTGCTCAGACTTGAAAGTGGTGTCAGCGACAAACACCGTCAAGTTGCATAATGAGAAAAGAGCAGTTAGTTTCTATATAATTACTATGGTAAGTTAGTGCTTTGCTTAATGACAGTTTTAGCATATTCTTCTTAAAATTCTCTTTGCCTACTTTGGGTTTTTTTCTACTGAGAAAACTGATTGCAGCAGACATTTATAGCCACCTGACTATTAATAGTGGCAAGTGAAAATGTGAAACTGTTTCTCTTGGATAGCCTTTACCTGTTTACAGAGAGACTTTGTTGACGTATCACTTGAAAAGGTGCATGTCCATGTCTTTATCCTATTATATTAATACATCATTCCTTTTCAGCGAAAGCCAGACATCTCAGACAATGGTATATCTTGGTGTTTGGCATGAAATGGCAAACCACTCGAGGTGCCTTTGAGCGCCTTGCGTAAGATCTCCAACCTTGCATCTTTTATCTGGCTGTATACACTAATCTAGCAAACACGGCGTAGCGTGGCTCCAACCATTATAAGGGCACTTGCTCATGGGAGGGGAAGGAAGGGGGTGGAAAGGGATTCGACTTACTACCAAAATGAAATTCGAAATAACAAAACCGTGCAATGAAACAACAGTGTAATAAAGAGATCGATTATTTTCATTCTTGTTGCCTTCAACCCCTTCTCCTTCTCCTTTGACACTCTCTCCCCCTCTCTCCATCTTTTCCTCCTTTTCACAAATCAAAGGGGCACGTAACCCCGCTCCCCCTGAAGCTACGCTTCTGAGAAGACTCATCCCACATTTTAGCTAGCAGGCACAGGGAGTAAAAAGTGTTTCTTTCCAAGCCGATGCCTACGAGAAGAAAAGGGGCAGCGACAGAGCCTCACCCGACTAAAATGAATATTTCAGTCTCCCATTTGGAATTTATAACGAATGGGTCTTGGTGATCTTCACGGGGGAATGTGTTGATTTTCATTGATACAAGACAAACCCAGACAATCCCCAAATAGCGGACTTGGAGAAAGGCTTTGAAAATTATGCATGCACCATACAGAATTTTTTTGCATAATATTTCAAATACGAATTGCAGAAAAGGTTATATACGTGCATGCATTTTGTATTTGATATCGTAAATCACCCCCATAACGTCTTACGACTGTCTAACCATGCTATGAAGGCCTCTCAATTGACGGTGTTGAACACCAACCTATTATATAATTTTTGTGGGGATCAAAACGAGTACATTCAGTAAGTTCTTGATTTTTTCCTCACTAATTACTGCAAGCAAGAATTGTTGATGAATCTCTTAAGTAGTCGATGCATTTATTTTTAAGTGGCCAGGCCCGAAATAGTTTTGTAAATGTATTCGTTGCAAAATCAAATGTTGCCCTTCTTCTATGTCCTTTTGTACAGGTGGGACGTGGAGAGTCGTTTTACAGAAAGAGAACTACGAACACTGCTTCTTGAACTATGCACCTCTTCAGAAGTTCGGGCTCTGAAATCCGGGAACACAGTTTGTTATAAAAGGTAAAATGAAGTTCTAGGTTCAAAGACAAGGACTGTGAAGTTGCACAAAATTTTCAACAAAATGGAATAACCAGTACATTGTAAACAGCCTGTCAGAAATAGCAGCAATAAATTAACCAGACATATAGTGATTCATAATACAGATAGATCTATAGAAGGATAGGGAAGAAAAAAAAAAGGATAACTGGATTAAGCCATATTGGCAATGAAGCGTGTGGTTTATGGTAGTATTCTTATTTAAGCCACCAAGGGAGAATTCATCATTTCGCTTTTTCACAGAAGTAAGATTGAGCTTACGTTCATAACACATCTAAAGATATAATCAGATAACTTCACAACATCTAGTGTGTGAATTCGCGAAAGTCCATTGGGGATACACCTGCATACTCTCTATGGGGTCCACATTTATCAGAAATAGCATTTTTAAGTTTATGCCACAATATTTCAAAAATAGCCCTTGGCGTTTCGTGGTTATACTGCGTTTTTTTTATATTTTTCTACCCGGGCATGCAAGACGCATTGAAAATTCGGAGATAATGGTAGAGAGAGAGAGAGAGAGAGAGAGAGAGAGAGAGAAAGGGGGGGGGGGGGGGAGGGAGAAAAGAGCAGGTAAGCAACGTGTTTTTCCCGTAATATTAGCATGTCCCAATTAAGCGATCAAAAATAGAAATTACTCTTTTAGAGAAAAAAAGGGGAAAAAAAGAAGAAGAAAGAAATAAAAACAGCCGTTGGCTTTCCGTGGTCTGATATGACTTTTCCGGTATATGATTGCCTTGGGTAGTCTGAATCTTCAAGGAGGGAGAAGGGAGGAGAGAGTTAGAGAGAGTTAGAGAGAGAGAGAGAGAGAGAGCAAAAGAGAAAGAGCGAGAGAAGAGAGAGCGTGAGAGAAGAGAGAGAGAGAGAGAGAGAGAGAGAGAGAGAGAGAGAGAGAGAGAGAGAGAGAGGGTGGGAAGAAAAAGAGACAGACAAGTATAGAGAAAGACAATGACGTGACCTCGACGCATTTTACAGCATTACAAGTTGAATGACAACATATCACCGTCGGTGGCGCAAAAATCCATATAAAGGAAATGAGGCGTTTGACATGAGTTATATCCGTACAATAAAGACGGTGCATGCGTTACTAATGACTTGTTCTTCCTTTGCTTACGAATTTCAAGGTGCCCCATTTATTGCACCAAAAAAAAATAGACATTTCATCAATAATTCAATTCCTTCACAAGCATTCTCCCGCGGTTGAAGTTCACATTAAACGTCTGCTTCCCTGCGGTTGCGTGCTTATTTATTGAACTTATTATAACTTAATTTTTGATGATATATTATGTTTGATAAAGGGTTAGTCTGAGAGTCTGTATACAGGTATAAAGGGAAAATAAGGTACACAATGCGATAAACTTTTGATAAAAATCATTATAGTCATCATCGGTTTGGTTTGGTTTTATTTTCCGTTATATTAAAAAGACATCTGATATAACACAGACAAATGTATAAACAAATTTGTAAATTGAAGTTCAAAATAGAGTACGAATGGAAAACTCTTTTTAGAGGCATTATTTAAATGACTCTGCTCTTCCTAGAGATTATGCAGTGCATGTATGATAATCTGGCAAGTCAGATTCAGTTTTCAAATGTAAGCCTTCAACATCTTCTGTAGATAGTAATTTTCGTCCAACCTTTAATTTGCTGTTTTGTCTGTCCATGTCTGCCATATTTTTTAAAGTCTTTTTCCTTCTTTCTCTTCTATATCTTCCTTTCATTTACCTTTTCTCTCCATCCCGTTCCATACTTTTCCTCTTTCTGTCAACACTAGATCCGTAATCTGTAAACTGAAAAAGGATTCACAAGGGATATCATAATATGAAAAGGCATTAGAAGAATTGTCCCTTTCTGTTGTGTATTTTTGTGATAAAAAAGCATATGAATTATTCGGTATAAAGGGACTGAATTCATTTCAATTATGGCATGAACGCAATTGAAACATCAATTTGTTGTTCTGGACAGTACTGCAATGTGCCTTTTAACAACATCTCTTGAATGGTTGAATAAAGTGACGTTTTCATACCGTTCAGTGTGAAAATAAAGAATTAAGAGAAACAGATTAGAACATAAACTTAGAAAAGACAACATGGCGCTTAATGGGAACAATTTTGTGTGAACGCTCACTAGATTGCATGTTTGCACCGAGAGGCAATGTGCCTCTTGAATGGTTGAATTAAGTGATGTTTTTATGTCTTTCAGTGTGAAATAAACACTATGAACATGGCGGACAAAGAAAGCGGACAAAATAAACAACCTCTCATTCTACCCTTCACAATGGTTCTGGTAGTCAAAAGAACATCCCTTCACAGCTATTATGTTTAATCATGTAGTTCTAGGTGAATATGCATGTGACACCTGTTCCACATATTTTAGACAATAGCAGTGAAGGGATGTTCTTTTGACTACCAGGACCACTGTGAAGGGTAGAATGAGGGGTCGTTTATTTTGTCCGCTTTCTTTGTCCGTCATGTTCATAGTGAAAGAATTAGGATGAATGAATTAGAACACAAACTTAGGAAAGAAAAAATGGCGCTTAAATGGGAACGATATTATGTGAACGCTCCCTAGATGGCATGTTTGCACCGTGAGGCCTCAAGAGTGAAATAGGCGCAAATAAGTCATGGTTTCTTGCTCGACATCACTGTGCTTGCAGTGAAGGACGTTTGGTGAGCATCACCTTAACAGTCCTAAATTGAACATCATCCCTGTCAATGAGTGGAGATAGGGATGGAGAGAGGAAGAGAGAGGTAGAGAGAGAGAGAGAGAAGGAAAGAATATGAGATAGAGAGAGAGATGGGAGAGAAGAAGAAGAGTGAAAAAGATATCTTATTAGAGAATGAATGGGGGCATCCTCACCTTATCTATGTTAACATCGTAAATTGAACATCATCCCTGTCAAGATGGAAATTAGAAAGAGAGAGAGAGATGGGAAGAGTGTGACGAGAGGAAGAGATTGGGGTTGGGTTGAATGAATATGGAGGATGAGGATATCACCTCGTGAACATGATCTTTACAGATGTTTGAAGCCAGAAGGACGTTAAAAGTGTATAAAATGATATGAGTTAATAACCTTCTGGCTCTGAAGAGACGATATGATAAGTGAAGCGGGGTAAGGAGGGTAATCATGATGCCCAATCGAATTCCATTACAATGATTACACATGTTACATTTCCTTACTGAACCTAGAAACAAAACATGCTGCGAGTAATATCTTTCATCTCTCGCATGAGAAAATGGAGTAACGTTAACCCATTCGTGACAGGAATTATTTAAAGCCTAATTTGATCAGCTTTTATTCTTCAAATTGGCAACATCAACATTTTTCTTTTATTGCTACATTTTTCTTATAAAACGTCATGTATCTGAAATGAATATAAGTTGACAGAAATTATGATGAGAAGTCAAAAAGTTGCCAATTTGCAGGGGAAAATGGTGATTTTAAACTTTCTATCACATTGCCAATTTAAGGATTTTAATGCTTATTTTCCTTTAAAAAAAATTCAGCATCAAACAACGAATACTGACGCAACCAAAATTGGCACAGTTTGTGTAGAATTTTTCGCTCTTTCGGCTCATGTATTTGGTATGATTTTTAGGGCTTTGCATCAAAAGATATTAGGCCAAACCACAAAATGTGGACCTCTGTCACGAATGGGTTAAATGACCCAATACTATACCCCCTTCCCTTCCACCGATGCGTCTTTACAATAAGCACAGAATCGATTTATGCATTTTGATATTCCACTAACACAAAATTTATTTTCCGCTCTCCCTTTACCCTTAGGCCATTATTTCTTAATTTCAACGGTATCTCTTTTTCAGTAATGGTCCTTAAAGGTCAAACATACTTGACTTATCAAGTATAATTTAAAATAAAAGGTTTTTACGAGAAGTAGAGGCGGAAAGGGCTGACCTCTGATCAGTGAGCTTCTAACGAGACTGATGACGATGAGAAGAAGATGCAAAATACTTGGAATAAGAGCGTGTAAACATGGAGGAACGCCCGTCTTTTACCCTCCGGTACTATCTTCCCTCGCACTTTCCTTACTCCTACCGATGGCATGCATTTCAATTACACCGACGAACAGACAGTAAATGGGCAAGAACTTTACTCGCTTTTTAGTCCGCCGCATAAAGGATTTTTAGAGTGTGAATATGGAGATGTGTAAAGGGTAGACTGAGCTGAGCCCGGGGGTGCATCACCGGCGACGCGTTCTATTTTGGTCTTGTCATTTTAAACCCAGTGGCATGCATTAGTCGGATAGAAGAGGGACCCCCGTGTGAGTGGCATAGTATCGCACGCTGAGAAAGGAAGCCGTGTTATTCCCCTGATAGCCTAGATAAATGGAAATGAGGGGGGGGGGGGGGGGAGGAGGGTAGGGGGTGGGGGAGGAGGAGGGAGGGGTGGGGGGGAGGAGGAGGGAGGGGTGGGGGAGGAGGAGGGAGGGGTGGGGGAGGAGGAGGGAAAGGGAGGGAGGGGGAAATGGAGCAATAAGGAAGAAGGGTGAGGATGGGATGGGGTACCCACTTCCCCTCCCCTTCATCTTTCGCCCATCGGATTAGGTGGATGGAAGAGGGAATTAGAGATGGAAGTGAGAGAAGCATGAATTAGGATGAAGGGGGAGGTTTGAGGAGAGGGGGTATACTCACTTTCTCTCCACCATCCTCTTTCACCCGTCGGAGTAGGCGGATGAAGAGGGAATCAAAAGGGGAAAAGAAGAGAACATTGTACAAGGAACCTTTTACATCATGAATAATGATAAAGACATTCATACTGCGCAACGTATCCACCCGTGGGTGCTCAAGGTGCTTACAGTGCATTATCATTAACATTATTATTACCCCAGCAGTGCCAGGTACTCATTTTTACACCTGGGTAGAGTGCAGCAAAGATGGATTAAATGTCTTGCTGAAGGACATAAGGAGGCAAGCATCAGTGGGAATCGAACTCACGACCCTTTGATTAAGAGCGCGCGCTCTTACCAACTTTGCCACAACACCTCCACATTCCTAATGCACAGATATGAATATGTTTTCTCCTAATCTGAAAGAAGATTGAGATATAATACGAGATAATAGAAGACCATGCCAGTCTGTATATGAATATAGCTGGAAGAGAGAGAAAGTGCTACGGGGTGGGGGATTAACGGAACAGTCAGAAGGAAGGCTGACTAACTTGAAAAGCAGAATGAAGATAAAGCATTTTCTTGCCACCTGATTACATATAATTTCCTCGTGATAGTAAGTTTTATGGATTTCATTTCCCCCGAAGATTTGGAAGGGAAGATTACGGATGATAACTTAACTGTATAAATAATTAACGAATGTACGGATATAGTTTAAATGCTGTTAATGGTGTGAAATGATTAGCGAAACCCTTCCTCATACATGCATTAAAGGGATCTGGTTACTTTGTGGAGGCTTGATTTAATAAATTGTTGAATTTGTTGTCTGTGCCTTCTAAATATGTTCAGAAGGATAAATAAACGACCAGACATATAAAGGTTTTGAAATATAAGATGCTGTTCTCAAGATATGTAACTGAATAAAGCCATATACAAAACCGCCCTGGGTATGCTTTTGTCTAACACTGTAGTCTACATGGTCTATGGGGTATAAAAGGTATGAAATTTCCAGTCACTTGTATATTTTCACTCTTTGTGAAGCACATGATGATGCTTTTGAAGCGCAGTTTTCAGGGCTTAATTTTTACACGATATTACATACGCTGATAGAATGTACATGATCGGTATAGACCATCCATGCAGATCAGATTTTTAAAAGTTACTAAATGGCTTTAATCGTGTAACCCCTCGAACGTTTCTTTCAATCTGGAAGGCAACTGCGGTTGGTGAACCCGTAACCCTGGTGACTTTACAGAAGTGATGCCGTCCTATGACATCCACCCACCCATCGGCTCCCCAGTAGCCATGTGACCTGGTCATCACCTGACATGAACAGTTATCATATGACTTTGATATTGACAGGTGACATGACATCCCGTTGGCTTGATGCCTCATCAAACCAATTACTGACAGAGAGAAGCCATGAGAACGACTCTTAGACATCTGCTGACAGTAGAGAGAGAGAGAGAGAGAGAGAGAGAGAGAGAGAGAGAGAGAGAGAGAGAGAGGGGGGGGGGGGGGGGTCCGACGGTCTAGACTCGTCGATACCCAAAACTGGCGATGCGTTTTCTGATTTTAGCCTTTTTTCAGAACTGTTCGACAGAAAAAATACAAAACTGAATGGATTCATGCTGGTTCGGACTCTTACACTTACAGACTTATGCACTGAGAATTTCATGTTGCATCTTGGATGTTTTCTTCTCGTTTGAACTTGACAAACACATTGTTAAGGTACAAAGGGTCACCAACCACGCATAATTATTTCAAACATTTTATAAGCAATGTAGTTCATGTTCGATCTCTCATCTCCAAAGGTATGTCTAAGCTCAATTCGTATATCCCTTGATTCCCGCTCTAAAATGCTACGCTGTACATTAACTAATTGTTTAATTATAATTCTACTGCAAGTACCCTTGAGGAAGTTGTTCAACACCCACGTACCAGTAAAATCATGACTCCCACTTCAGCAATGGCACGCACTGCAGCAAAATCTTAATGGAAAATAGAAAGCCAGCCCAAAGAGCAATATCATATTCAGGGATAAGTTAGAATCTTAAGTAGAAGGCGCGACCTCGAAGTGAATCAAATAATATTCGGCACCACCACTTCTCAGTATCAAATTAGCCACGTTATGGCGTTTGCGTTTGCCAAAGTTTCAGAAGCCACCCTGCTTTTCCTGTGATATTACATTTCGAGTCGCGTGCCTCCTAATGGTTATATCTGACTTCGTCTCGAGTTATTCTAGCTTTTTCTCTTTTGAAACTATATAGAGCCGTCTCTTCACTTTCACCTGAGGAGTGGCTTTTAGCTCTCTTGACATATTACAATAACAATAATGATTATTGTTGATTTATAGTTATACACATTTATTGGCCTTCGTTGCCGACTTTTCGAGTTGATGTAAAATGTCTTAGGGTGTACGATAAAGACAAAAATGTCCTTGTCCTTTTATGTAGCGTCTTCACGAGTAAAAAACAAACGACAAACAACAACAACTAAAGTTAGCGTTATGATAAGGGAAGTGGAAGTGATAGATTTAAAGGAGAATGCAACCCAGACATCAGTGTACTTCCGGTGAATGAAGAAGAAGAAGAAGAAGAAGAAGAAGAAGAAGAAGAAGAAGAAGAGTAAACAGTGAAAGTTTGAGCAAAATCGGACAATCTGTTTAAGAGTTATGAACTTTGACAGTTTAAGTAAATCCTTATTATGGGGATCCTTGAATTGGCAACTCTGCAAACATTTGTGATGTCATCGTGGACAAATCTCCATTCATTTTGTACACAAAATTTAACGTTTTCTTTATTTTCAAGAAAAATAGAAATTCTTTTGATCTATTGTTTGAGTATGACATAGTTGTATCAATTTTGCAAGCATTTTGGGAAGAATTATGTTGATTTCTGACTTCAAATTTCATATAAATCAATTTTTTGAAAAATTATGTACAAAATGAATGGAGAGTTGTCCACGATGACATCACAGATGCTGGCAAAGTTGCCAACTCAAGGATCCCCATAATAGGAATTTACTGAAACTTTCAAAATTCATAACTCATGAACCGATTTTTTGTCCGATTTTGCTCAAACTTTCACTGTTTACTCTTCTTGGTCATCTTTATTCAGTAAGAGCACACTGATGCCTGGGTTGCATTCTCCTTTAAAAAAAAAAAAAGAAGAAGAAGAAGCAAAAAAAAAAAAAAAAAAAAAAAAAAAACCGCCCAACCAAACACACAAACACACGCGCGCACATCCACACACAAAAAAACCCAAAGTCACCAATATCCGCATAAGCATGCATAGATTATACATGTATAGATCTCTCTATAAATTGACTTTCCGGACATGCCGGAAGTATTGATGTAAATACTACCGCCGTGTTTCTCGTTTAGTGTTTACCATGTCATTGCGCTAATTTTCTGTGGTAGATTATAGTCTTCATATATTTCAATCAAGGAAGGCTTCGCAAATCTATTACAGGTTAGTTATTTAACAATCTATTTTACAACTTTCTAAAATATCATTTCAATATAGCCGGTAGCCTTGCCGCCACTGAAATCTAGGACAGGATGTCGTTGACATTTTAGACCTGCTTTTGCTGGTGGTTTTTATGCTTTTGTTTGTTCATTTCATCCTTCATGCAAATAACGTATGTTTCTTGTGTTCTTGCATTTTACATTTCGTTCTGCTATGAGTCTGAAAATGTTGCATCTACTTTATGAACTCATTTGATCTAATTGTGGTTAGAAAGCCGACTGTCGCTTATAATTAATGTCTCAGGCCTACATCTCTTGCGCTATATCTCTCTCTCTCTTTCTCCAGCCCTCTCCCTCCCCGGCTCTCTCTTTCTCTTTCTTATTCTCGTCTCCCGATCTTCCTCTTTAACTAGAATAAGTACTCGAAATGGCAAGGATGAAAAAGTTTCGCCTTTGCAGGTAATCATCATAAGATATCTGATATGAATTTCAAAACCATTCCTACAACATCTGCCTATAGTGTTCCACTGTTCACCTTACCTCCGACAGCAAACAGTAGAATAATGTTTCCATGGTTTCGAAGGACGAGGGCAATTACATATTATATAGTTTCAGATACGATTTTTCACTTTTTCCCCATCCTCTATCCCTCTCTCCTTCGCCTTTGCTTTAATCAAATTTTGTAGTAGTTTATTTATGTATAATTTCAAGATAATTCCACGTCCCTGGCATTCCAGCATCCAGTTTTCCCCTATCTAATGATAGGGGTGTGTGTGTGTGGCATACACCTTTCCATCTAATACTCTTATGTTCATTTGTCATATTTCAATACCTTCGGCTAAGAGCAAGGATATAACTTCCTTCTAGGTTAGTTGGTTCGTCTTTGTTAGAATAAAAACTAAAACTATGAGAGGCAGAAGGAGTAAAGTCAATGTATGTAATTATATCAGTTAAGGTTGATGTTCAGGTTGGACGACGGGGGTTGGGCTGCCAATTACGACCTCTTAGCCTTTCAGAAAATCATTTATTCATATGTGTAATGGTCGCTTTTTCTTCAAGTACCTCTCTGAATAACACTGCATCAGTTCGGCTAACATCCATTAGATGTAGGTAACATTTGATAGCCTCTGGGCGACCCTTTCAAGAGTCGAAGTAGGACTGTGAATGAGAGCCATTAGGCATAACCGTGATAACTGTAATACGATAACGAGTGGTCTATAGTTTGTTGACTCACATTAAGAGATATAATTTCATTTTCCGCATCAGTCATATATCCCGAAGGGCGTCAATGGAAACTTTTCAGGGGGGGGGGGGTGTTGTATCAAATTTTCATGAAGAAAGCTCCAAGGAAATGGGGGAAAGGATGGGTGTCCTGATTCTTACGAAAGTTGCCTACGGCTCTGTTAGCAAGGCAGGAGAATAGGAAATAAAAGGACCTTGTATAACTTGTAGGAGTTCATGAACATGCATGATGAAAGTCAATTTACCTACACAATTGTTGAAAGGGAGGGGGTGTTACACCCCATCCCATCTATCGACTCTTTATACATGCAAGCAGCATGTCACTAGCAAACTCCCGTTCTTCAAGCGTTACTGTGCACTACCTTCCACGTATCTGATCATGGGCATCAATAAGGGGGGGGGGGGGCCCCCCAAAACTTTTTCAAGGTGGGGGACACAATAGGGTATGTCCCCCAAATTTTAACCCAAGGACCTCTTTTTTTGGGGTTGCCAGCAATTTTTTGTTGTATGTCCCCCCTCCAATTTCAAGCTGAAGACACATTTTTTCAAAGAGTGTCCCCCCCAAATATAAAGCGGATTGAGGCCTTTGTACCCGATCAACGAAGGATCGTTTCATGTTTGCATTAACTTCCAACATCCACAGAATTGGTTCTCGCATACCCCATTGCAAGCACGATCCGATTCTTAATTAGATCAGGGAATAAGAAATCGACTTCACACCCTCACCACCCTGCTTCGTTTTGTACCCTCCATCTTTGCGATCACATATCGAATTATATGAAGCGCGGTGACACGCGTGAAGAGCCACATTGCACTTATATGCCTTTGACTTCGGCGTCATTGCAACCGTCCCCGGGTGCAGCCCTTGAGTTAAGGACTTCTTCGGAGTATATTGACATTGCATAAGTACCTTGACATAGTGCATGAATTATGAAGAAAAGAGGAAGTGCACGAATGCCTCTCGTGTATTTCTATTCTCATGATTCTGGAAGGGTAAATAGCGGGAGGGTAAGGGTTCCATTAAAACAAATCAACCTCTACATCTCTGTATGGGATATGAATATACAGCTTCTCTTTAACATTCATGCGAGTTTCACGCGTGTACCTCGTATGATATTTGGACAGTGGTGGAAACCGATACTAAATTATGCTTCAGAATACTTTTTGTCTGGTGTAAAGCACACCTTGATCTTGCATGGTCTGGTACGAAATAATGACAACAAAACATAGGAAAAGTGTCATGCAGTGGGCTTGTCCTTTGTCGAGTTCAAAGGGAGGTGGTTAATTCCTTCTACACTTATACATTTGCGTTTCGGACAGAGAGAGACGACGTAATATCTACGAATTTCATTAAGATGGACAAATTTTTTTCACTCAACATTATTTACTAAAATCGCTTACGGTTATCACGTTTGATGCAAAAACTTTTCTGGTAGTTGTAATCGTTTAAATTCCTATCTTAAAGACGCCTTTATAACATAGAAAACTTTCTTAAAAAGAAAAGTGTTTTTTTTTCAATATGAGCTCTTTCAGTCCTAAGAAATGTTCCGTCAGATTAATATGAATTTGTTTTCTCTTTTGTTTCCTTTCTTTTCAGAGATTTGACGTTGGACAAGACTATTCATTGGACGACCAGAGGCGATCGATGTGGTTACGACGGTTTTGACGAAACCTCTCAGAGAGCTGGGTCACTGTGGAATCCCCTGGGCAAAGATCGTGCGCGCTAAATTGAAGATCGGATTAAGACGTCCCAGTATGATCTGAAATGGATTAGCTTGATGACTGGAAGTTAATCTTAGTCAATCTACTCATCGACCGTTCCCATTTAGATGCATCCCAAATGAATGAATAAGGACGACGTTGGAATCTTTCTCCACTATGATCTCCATTTAAAGGTGGAGATGAACAACACGAAAACTACTGTGAGATAAAGTCGTCAGTAATTTTTGTTAATGATGTTGCTCACATTGTTGAATGCATGTTCTCAACGTCGCATGTTCAGACATGTCTTTTCACTTCTGCAACGTTGCTTCCTGATAGATAGGGTAACAAAATGAACCTTGGGGAACCCCCGGAGATGCAGGACGACCACGCCATGAAACTAGGGGTCCCCACCAAAATTCATAGGAGAGTCGGGATGACCAATCGGTTCGCCATCGGTCTGATTCTGGCCACGCTGACCTTCTCCGTTTCCTTTTTAGCCCTTAGTCATCCCGAAACCATTCCTGTACGACATCAAACCGTCCGAGAGGCAATCCCCAAGGAGTATCTCAGTACCTGTCACAGGCGTCACGAGGATGGTTCGCTTGCGTTGCTTCCAGAGAAATACATGACGATGAACGATTGCAAGAAACGCCTACCTGGTGTCATTGTCCTGGGTGCCAAGAAATGCGGCACTGGTGCGTTACGCGTCTTCCTGGACACCCATCCCAACGTCGTCTTCTCGAAGAGAGCCGAGGCGAAATTCTTCACGCAGAACTATAAAAAGGGCCTTGAATGGTACCAGCAGATCATGCGGCCCACCGCAACAGGCCAAGTTGGCATGGAGAAGTCCCCCGGGTATTTCTTCTCGAATGACGCTGCCAAACGAATCAAGTCAGACTTGCCACCGACTACAAAATTCATCGTCATTCTCTGTAATCCCGTCAGGCGGACGATCTCCGAATTCACTTTCGACCAGCTTAACAAGATCAAAGAGAAACACAAAGTTGATACTGAGGAAGCCAAGGTGATTGCCAAAAGGACTTTCAACTCTAGTCAATTCGAGAAGTATATCACGACCTCGTCAGGTCGTCTAAGGACAAATGCTGATATTATTATACACAGTATGTACGATAAATATATTCTATCGTGGCTAAAATTATTCCCGCGCTGGCGATTTCTTTTCGTCGACGGCGACAACTTTACTCACAACCCCGTTGCCGTTCTCAACGAAATCGAGCGATTCATCGAAGTCCCGCATTACTTTAATAACAGCAGGTTTTACTTCGATAAAGAGAAGGGCTTCTATTGTCTTTCAGAACCTTTCAAACAGTGTCTGCGATCTACCAAGGGGTTGGAGCACCCTCCGGTTGACAGGACAGTATTGAGGAAACTCAAAGAACTCTTCAAGGCACATGATTTTGCCACGAGTATACTCACATTGAAAAACTTCACGTGGATGAAGAATGATTATGGTGCCAAGGTATGACCTTGACTCGGTCTCGGCTTCCGGTATTCAAACTAGAAATTTAAGAATTATATTTTCCTCATGAAAAATGTGAACGCAATACATTTATTAGTTAAACGCAGATAGAAATAGTATCAATATTTTAATGACTAATTGCCAGGTTTATGCGCCCAATGATCACCTTTTCCCATTTGCCAGGTGGTTCACGTTTCAGGTCACATCCTTTTTGAAAAGACGTGTCGTGTTGGGATTTAGAAAAACCGTCTGTAGAAAGTTAGTTGGTCTTTAGTATTCATGTAATGAAAGAGGCAGATGTGTTGGAGGTATTGCCTTTGTAGAGACGCTTCCTAATCGAATTCTGCATCACGGTTTCTTCGTTTGCGTTAAGTGTGATGTCACAGATTTCGGAAGATGATGTGATGAGAAACGGGTCTAGAAAGACGCAATCAGTGACCGTGAGGTATCCGTGAAAGAAATCTTGAGGTAGACAAGGTTTGTGATTGCGGCAGATCACCTCATTATATTCATTAAAGATATATTAAATTGTCGACACACATGCACTGTTAAAGAGTACTTATTCAGCATTTGGTCGTACCAGTCAGCAACGAGCAACGCAACACAGTATCTGTTTTTTTTTTAGAACAAGTTTACATGACCTGTGGGTGTAACATAAAACATACAATCAATCTTACGATTGATATCAATCGTAAGTCTATGGCAAACCATGTACTAAAGAGATACAATTGATTGTAAGATTGATTGTATCTCTTTATGTTACACCCCCCTGATCATAAAGGTGCATTATCTGATTATAAAGGTGGGATGAGTAATACGGCTATGCTGATGGCATTGGTATGGCTTGTATCAGGTGTTGAAGGAAACTAACAACACCTCGACTTCAATAATTTAACTTCATGTCTAGTCCAAATGAAAATTTTTTGTCCAGTTTGCACAGTTGTGGAGATCAGCTCCCCACTTGTGAAGGTCACTGAAGATGCTCTTTCTGAATACATGACAATTATTCTGTAATATGTTTCATCAGAAATATTATTGAAAGTGAGCTGTGCACTCAATTATATACGCAATACTTCTAAAGTAATCACTTGAGATTTTATGGAAAAGGTAAGTGCTTTTCATTTTTTGGCGTGGTTGGTGAATGATGTTGATAGCTATATCTGTTGTGGAAATGTGAAAAAGAAAGAAATGTATAATGGATCATTATCACTGAATGCAATAATGCATGCATCATGCATTTATTTATTGACTGGATGTATTTGAAGATAAAAAATAGTGGAGTTTTCAAATGTCAGTGGATGTTTTTATAATATGTAAGGAGATAATATGTGGATGTGCGGGAAGAAAACGTCCTGATTAGATTATATTGAGCAGAACTATATGAGAAAGAAATAGTTTGAAAATTCCGAACCAATTATTCATTAGATAATATATCGAACAGTTTCTTCATTATATCTTTCTTGGGGGGGGGGGGGGGGGGGGGGGTGGTACTGGTCTTTTTTTTACCTCATGCATGTCATGGTTTTTCTCTCCAACGGGAGAGAATACGAGTAAAGAAGAAAGTCGTAAAGTCAGTTACAAATTTTGATCTCATTTGATCTCATTTCCATGATAAGTGACATTGACATTTATTTGCAGAAAAGACTTGAACATGATTGAGGCGCTGAAATTGTCGTTTTGCTTAGCAATTTGTAACTGACTTTACGATTTTTTCTTTCACAAGGCATAGGAAATAATTTTACTTGCAGGATCAGCCCTTTGAAAAAATCGTAATAAAACGGATATACGCTAATATCTCATCGATGAAAATTGAGAGACACTTTCACTTTCATAAAGGATAAATGTCGCTCTTGCTTTCAAATAGTATGCGATTGAAATCTAATTTTGATTGCATTAGACTGCCTCGGGCGACATTTAGAAGTAATATGATGAATATCTTGTATCATATTGCGGCATGGGGCTGGATAATGTATTTGTTCTTTGTACGCATGCAATAACGATTGACTGTATACATTTGTCATTTTAAGGTATGGTGTCTTTGAGGCTATAAGCTGGTGAAAAAATTGAATGAGGAAATATGGTTGTCATATTTTAGTGCTCGAACATTAATGGATGGGGTCTTCGAAATTGGCTACTGTTTCTTTTTCACAATAGTGATTCTCAATATCCCACTGTCTGGCGAAAAAGACGCAATACGTTGCATTTGAAAATATACATATGGGGCCCGTTGCATAAAACTTTTGCCGGAGTTTTTTATGGCAAATTTTAGGAAACTACGGCCAAAAAAAAAAAAAAAAAAATTGCCATAGTTTTCCATTACATAAAAATTTGCCAGAAAAAAAGTCTGGCAAAAGTTTTATGCAACGGGCCCATGGTCTAGTTTTTATTTGCATTAATCAGTAATGGCTTTTTAAAAACTCTATGTTTATGCATTGATATTGTAACGGTTAACCTATTCAGTAAGTCGGAATATATGTAGTGTTGTTATTTTTTTCTTTTAAATCATTTTATGTCATAAGTCGTGTATTGGGATAAATGGTTTGTTAGTTATATACCATGAGAAACGGGATAGGTGGAAGGGTGGTATGATGATTGTCGATTGCTTCTATATATCAATGGAAGAAAGCATTATTATAAAAAATAAAATGATATTTGTAAATTGTTTTGCCATTATGTCAAAGTGTATATTTCAAGAGTGATTGTATGTATATATTTGTTCCGTCTCTTTTCACCAACGTTTTGAAGAATTGAAGAAAATAAAGAAAATGAATAAAATTATGAAAGAATAAAATGATTTCCTTGTGTTTTCGTGTCGTTTATGCGATTCAAGGCACCATGAAGGTATTAATTGACATTTTGACATGAATATGAGAGCAGATATTTGGCATGTTGGGAAAACATTCCGGAAAGTTTGTTAGGAATTAAGGCAATGTTCTTTCTAAAAAAGGGGGGAAAATACTGATAACGGGAATAATGCTAGTATCATTCTTATATATGCATACCTTTTAAAAGAATCATAAACATCATTATGTTTATGACAGTGGGGTCTTAAAGAAATGCAGAATTTAGAAGAAATATAAGAGGGGTATTTTAAGTAAAAATGAACATAAGTTACCTAGCTATACTGGAAGAGCATTATGCAGGTGATCTATGAAAGAAAAGCTGGTATTATATCCCTACACTCTCAGAACAATTGGTTAAAATCGTTAGGTTATTTGAATTATGATTTTACCAACTGTAGGTTAACACACATTGCATGTAAAAACCTATAGGAATTTAAAAAAAACAACTGTTGGTAGGCTCATTAACCATCCTCATGATTTTAAAGCAACTGTTATAAGAGTGTATCAGGATTCGCATCGATTACTCTGTATTTTCAGTTTTCTGTTCGTTCATGCCCTATGCTCTAAAGAGTGCATGTCAAAAAGGAGAATGAAACCCTGGAGGAAAAATCAATTTTAATAAAAAGAGCGATTAGAGAGAAGCAATTTTGAAAAAGTTCCTTCAAAATCGGTTACAAAATGAAGAAGTCAAGTTTGAAAAGCTTCAATTTACTTTCTATGGCGATCCTCAAATTGGCAATGGTGCTTGAAAATGGCTGGTTCACGAGGACAACTGTCAATATGTTTTGTACACGAATTTTCATATTTTCCCCATTATCTCTCAAGGTGCAGCTTGTCTCCTTCTTAGCTCAAGATACAGTATATCATGGGAAAATGTATTTGACACATATTATGTTGAGCTCACAATGAGACAAGCAGCATCTTAAGGGATAATGGAGAAAATATGAAATTGTGTGTACAAAACATATTGAGTCCTTCTAAAACTGCCATTTTGGAGCGACATTGCCAGTTTGAGAATCGCCATAAAAAGTAAATTAAGACTTTTTCGAAATTTCACAAATTTCTCATAGAGTCGTAACTGAGTTTGATGGAGCTTTAAAAAAATACTTCTCTTTATCCCCTCTTTTCATTAAAATGGACCTGATGGATATTTCCTCAGGGTGTCATTCTCCTTTATACTTGTGTGTTCAACGCTATTCCCAGATTCTGCAGTATACCAGACATCTTTTCCATTACTTTGTCGACAAATGCATTGTATTCAGGTATTTGGAAAACGTTCTTACTTTAGCTTGATCAGAAATGATTCTGAAGATTGGAGTCTTATTAGAGTACTATATCAAAGAAGTCTCGATGTTTATTTCAAAGGGGATTGGGGTCTCCCGGTTTCGTACTTTCTGTCAAAGGTGGCGACAGTCAGGTTGAAAGTGAGATGCAAGTGAAGTCTGTCTTTGTTAAAATTAAAACTTCAGTCACTTACCGTCTGCCCGTCTGCTTTCATGGGAAGCAGATGACAAAATTGTCAAAAGATGGCGTAATACATTCGATCAGCATAGAGTACCTACATAAAGAGAGTAGCGACAACCCAAGATTTGAACGCCATTTTGTTTCCCTGTTACGCAACATTTCTATTCAATTCCGATAAGCAAACGGGTGTTCGAAATAGAAAGAATTTGAACGCCATTTTGTTTCCCAAGAAGTAGGACGTCTATGTCGCTACTCTCTTTATGTAGGTACTCTAGATCAGCATAGAGTCCCTTAACAGAGGTAGGCACTTCTGAGGCGACTGTGAAGTGAGGGTGACCTGATTGAAGAATATCTATTATACTTTAACTATTTTGTCAACGGAATAAACGCCATTGTCATCAATTTCATATGGAAAAAAAAAATTGCCAGCGTCACGGGGATTCGAACCCTTGACTAGCATGTCTAGTACTATATCGAGCTCTGACAGTGGCTTTAACCACTGCGACACGAGCAGTTAACTAGACAGTTGGTGCACTTTATACATTTATACCAGCATTCATTTCTAGTCTTAACTTCTCAGACATGATTATCTTTACCCCTCATTTTACAGTCGCCTCAAAAGTGCCTACCCTAAATAGAGAGAGTTACGACAACCCATTATTTGAACGCCATTTTGTTTCCACTGTTACGCAACATTTCTATTTAATTTTGATGAGCACCTGGGTGTTCTAAACAGAAAGAATCCGAACGCCATGTTGTTTCCAAAAAAATAAGACGTCCATGTCCCAACTCTGTCTATTCAGGGACTCTAGATCAGCACAGACCCCCTTTAATTCTATTGAAATAACTATTTGCTCTTTTAAAGCCACAGTGAACTGGCACTTATATAGCTGTGAAATGATGTATTTACAATAGGGCCAACTTGCGGCTACTTACAACCAGAGACTGTCTTAGAACATTACGCCCTTGTTGGCTTCTAGTGAACTGCCTTAGTCTGAATACATATACATTTTTACAGATGAGTCTCAAAAATAAAGCTCGGGTTAATCAGAATGGTGCATGCTGGGAGAAAAAAATGGGACAGAATCAGAAGTTCAGGACTGAGATGGCGCTATTTCGAAATCTCATACAAGGGTGCCAGTTCGCTCTGGCTTCAATCTTTCTCACAAGATGTAAAAAACAAGCGAGTTGACTTCAAAAGCTTGGTTATAGTGATGTAGGGCAGAAGGCGTAGCAGAAAAAGTACAATGCATGTGCAAAATATGAAATAGAAAGGAAGACCCTTTTTGATAAAAATAGAAGACGAAAATATCATTGATCAGTTCTCAAAGTATCTTTCATTGATCTTAAACATAAAAGATGAATTCTGAATTTTGAAAGCATCATAAGTTTTCTTTTGTTTCTTTTACATATTTCCTTGATTTGATTTTGTTTGTTATCCGTAAGTATTTTTGTTCTACTGTCATGATTTCTTCTTTTTTCCATATCGTTTTGTAATGTACTTTAAAACAAAATATTCATGTAACTATGTGAATGACATTTTTCAAATAAATACAAAGTACAAATACAGTGTGTAGCTATTTCGGTGTTGTGGGAAAGAATTACGGCATGTGATGCTTCATTAGGCAATCAGATCGCAAATTATTCAACACACATTGTTGTCAAATGCGAACAATGCAGCACCCCAATCGAGCATACTTCAAAATCACCAAATGCTTATCAAAAGACGGTTCAGTTGATTATTCGGCGAGTTTGATATAGAACACGAAATGATTTTATTCAACAATGCTGTAAAAGTATCAGTCAATGATTTTGGTAGTACCCCCTAAAACAAAGCTAAAAAAAAAAATAATAATAATCCTGTCATACCTAACAATGAACTGTTTAAAAATTCTTTTTAAATGGTTAAATTTAGATCACATTTATCAGAAAGAATCTATAAGAATTTTGAAAAGTTATCAAAATCGATGGTTCCAATGGGCAATGACAACCTGAAATTACACTCTATGGTATAATTAGCATATGCAGCTCTCTCATCCTTTAAATAATACATTTTTGTATGTCTGAAACTGTTCCTTTCATTCTCCTCCTTCCTTTCCTTTCCCTTTAAAGCGCTTAGAGACATTTGTTTTGTGATAAGCGCTATATAAATATTGTTAATAATTATTAATTATTATTATAATTCTCCTATGATTCCATTTCTACATGTGAAAACTTCAAATGAATAATCTCTTTCTTTTAAAAATTTAGACAACGCACTTATCTCTTTTAGTTATGTTTTCATTACGTTACTGATTCATTTCAATTACTATTTTGTTTTTATAATAATAATAATAATAATAATACAGTCATTTCTATAGCGCCTTTTCTAATGAAGATTCAAAGCGCTTTAACACAAAAGATAAACCGAAATGATAATACAAGACATAAATTTAAAGAGTAACATAAGGAAATTAAATGAACTAATTACAAGATACATATATAAAGGATGAATGCTGACGAGCAGGTATTAACGGAAAAGATGTGTCTTTAGATTTTTCTTAAACGTACTAAGTGAACCTGCATTCTTGATAAAGTTGGGTAGAGTATTCCATGTTTTTGGAGCAGTGGCTACAAATGCCCGCTTGCCAGCATTGGTCCGACATCTTGGGATATGGATTACTGTACTGGTGTTTGACCTTAGATTATAACTGGAGTGTTTCACATGAATAAGATCGGACAGATATGAGGGAGATAGACCGTTTAGCGACTTAAATATAAGTGTAGCAGTCTTAAACTCGAGTCTTTGCTGTATGGGTAGCCAGTGAAGAGTGTTCAGTAGAGGTGTGGTGTGTGTGCTCTTGGGCTGACAAAAATAAGGCTTGTCTAGAGTCTAAAGCAGAGCAAGCAAAGAGAGGTATTCTTCAGAACCGTCCCCTTTTAACTCAAAACAAGATAATTATTGCCTCAATCTATTGAATTCTGAACCATGTAGTGCAAATGTCACTTGAGGGCGTAAATTCGTTTGAAACCCAATGCACATCCAGCATGTTCAGCCTGTTCTTCACATGTTTTGGAATCACGAGCAAGGCACGGCTGTACGGCTAACACACTGCAAGACGGCCGCAACTCTCGGGTCGCTAGAGTGAGAACTCCGCCTCATTGCAGCGTAGTGGGGCAAGTCTAGAGCAGAGCAAGCAAAGAAAGGTATTAACTCGCGGAGTTCTAACAGGGAAATATGCTTTGGAAATTTCGGCCTAGGCTAACGCTTGCCCAAAGTGATAAATCACCGAATTCGTAATTTCACTCAGCCATTTCGCTTCGTCGATAATCAGTAACTACTCATTCACGCAATAAAGTAAATGAACAATTTTACACACAAAATTGAGGATATGAAAATTCAAGGCTTCATTACCATGATTACTTGTGGGTTGTGAGTTAAGCCCTCCGCACGCTATGCGATCCGACTGCGAATCGATTTTCGAACAAATGACATTTTACATTAAATATGAAAGTTTAAACAAGTAAAACTATCTTATAAATTCGGAATACTGAAATCTAAATTTTTGTTGACTGCAAGCTTTGTGATAGGAGTAAAGGCCAAATTGGCTTTAAAATCGTAGCCGATCGCAGGATTGCTATGACGTCACTACATCCCGCGCGGTCAAGGGGAAGGGGGCGATGGGGGCGGTCGCCCCTCCACAACGCCAGAAAAAAAGGGGAGCGAGAAGATGAAAAGGAAAAAAAAAAAAGAATGCAGAAAGAGCGCGGGGGGGGGGCAGACAAGGAATGACAAAGAAACGTCGCTTCGCGCGGGATGGGAAAACTCCCCTCTCCTTGTTCCCTCCCCCAAGGTAGCGCGCTTCCCGTGCTCACTACCACCCCTCCCAAAATGAAATACATTGGTCACTACGATTCGGAATGGACATGATGGAATTCACTTTTATTGCTACAGGAAGGCTTGCAAAAAACGGAAATTTGATTCTTGTATTCATGCGATTATTCGGAACTTTGATCACTAAGGTTTTACATGTTTGTATGGTGGCCCTGAAGTACGCACGACAACAGGTCATGTGCGACGTGAATTTCGCATCCCAGGTCCTGAATTTCGCATCCCGGGTCCTGAACTTCGCATCCCAGGTTATGAAATTCATGACCCGTGGCGCGAACTTTGCAACCCAGTCGTGAAATTCACGACCCGCGATGCGAAATTCATGAGCTGGGATGCGAAATTCACGACCCGCGAAGCAAAATTCAGGTCCTGGTATGCGAAATTCACGTCGCACATGACCTGTTGTCGAGCGTACTTTAGGGCCACCATATGTTTGAATGTTCATATCAAATGCTATAACGAATTTTTCCAAAATCGGGTCGCAGACAGATCGTATAGTGTGTGGTGGGCTTTAAGCTTCACAACCAAAAGTCTACAATTTTACATCAAATCTTATCTTAAACTTTCACTGATCCACTTAATGTTATTTACCTTTTATACTCTCTGTTTCTATACATGAATCATCCCCATCAAAAGACGACCTGCTAGTTCTGAATTTATCAGTAGTAACTGAACTTAATTGAAAGGCATATTTTCGGCACTTTCACTTTAATTTTACCGATAAAAAGGGACAAGAATTAAAGCTAAAGGGATTGTGCATTTAAGGTGCGCCATGTCTATTTCCTTTCAAAATGGAAGGGAGCATGTGCTTGGTGACCCCCTCTCAAAATCTGTCACTGTTTTCACTCAAGACATAGAAAGCAATTCGCCATTTGTTGATTATTACTTCCGGTGACGTCAGCTGAACATGGCGTAATTTTCATTTGCTCTGGAAATACCACCCTTTTTTGTTTGAATTTTGAATTTTTGACTTTATTTCGGATCCTGATACACAGTTACTGTTTAAGCAATAGCGTCAATGCCTTGTATGATTATCGGAACTAATGGAACAGTCAAAAAGCTATAATTTGAGAAGTAAAACTACGACATAGGAGGCAACGGTCAACGCCATGTCAAGCCAACGCCCAAACGAGTCGCCACCCGGCACAACAGCTGCTAGATCGGGAAAGTCACCTCAACGAGATACTGGATGCGAAGGCGAGATTACATTAGCTGATATTATGTGCTCAGTTAAACAGTCAGAGGATAAAGTCTGTGCAAAACTCGACCAAGTTAAAGAAGAGTTAAATATGATTACCAAGAAAGTCAGTGATTTGGAGGGAGCTGTGTCAGATAACGCATCCAGAGTTTTGGAAAAAGAAAATGAGAAGCTACCCCAGCTGGAAAGCAAGCTGTCTGAAAAAATCAAAATGCTAGAGAGGAAGATGATCGAATCAGAAATTTATCAACGGAAAAGCAACCTACTATTCTACGGCATTAAGAAAACGGAAAACGAAAATGTCTTCAAAGTTCTTCGTGATACATTCGTTGTTCTTGGCATGAGTAAAGCTGACGCAGAGTCTATCAGCCTGGTCAACGCTCATCGACTACCTCAGAGGAAAGCTGACAACGACGCCCCGCAGCCAATTCGCTCAACGCAATTAGCCACGATAGCGTTCTTTCGTCATACGAAGACAACTTTTCCCCATTTACAGAGAAGCAGCGGTGAGAACGCGCCCCAGATAAGGTGATAACGGTACGCACCGATTTGCCACCATCGATGAAAACAAAGCGAAATCAGCTCGCGAAAGTGGCGTACAAGATGAGAAAGGAGGAAAATAAGTCAACGAAAATCACAGTAGAAGGCATTGATGTGGTCCTTGATTGTAGAGAAAAAGGCACGAAGAAATGGGAAATATTCAAAGGTTAACTGTATGAACGCAGCACCAGACAACAGGAACCATATTAGTTTTGACACATTATTACTGCTGGACAATATTAACATTAACATTAGCCTATTTTTCCATGGGCATGCACTATGCTGAAGAACTATTGTGTTTCATTCTCAGATAATATCATAATCATGAAATGTGAATGAAAGGTCCGAAATAAATGAATACGGATTGCTGGTTTCCTGAGAAACCTCACTTTTTAGGTTTTACTGCATTGTTCGGGGTTTGCTCTTCAATGTTTAACTTTGTATTTTTCATCTTAAGATTTTTCCTTTTCTTTTTTCTGTTTTTAAGCACTTCACATGAAAAAAACTCTGAAGATGCTCTGCAGTCACTACATTAGGAAACTCCATGTTATTTTTCATATATTGATTCATGCTTCCAACATGATACCTGGTAAATTGAGGCCTTTACGGTTGAATATTCTGTCTAACCAGCTGAATGGGAATTCAAATGACCATGTATGTTTGTTAATCTCAACTTTTGTGTCTCGTTCAGCTATTTCATTCCTATTCATGTTACGAATACCCAAGTAATTTTGGCGCATGTTTTCTTGTCTAACTGGCTATTTATAATGGTAAGGGTTGATCCCTTCATGCTCTCTTTTATATACATTACCCTTGTTTCACGCCATGTGAAGGGCGCATTGTTTACTGAAGTAGATGTTAAGATTAGCGCTTGTTTTCTGCACTCCTGTAACTTCGGGGATTTTATCCCGCAATGTGAGTTTTTAGATGATATTTAAAGATACACGTATAAAGTTTCTTTCTTTGAATGTTGGAGGTTTGAGGTCAAGTTTCAAAAGAACTAAAGTGTTCTCGTGGCTTCATGAAAAGCAAGCAGATGTTATTTTCCTGCAAGAAACTTTTAGTTCCCCAGACATTGTTAGTACCTGGGCTTCTGAGTGGAATGGCGAGGTGTTCTTTTCGCATGGTTCTGTACATAGCGCAGGGGTTATGATAATGATAAAAAGAAACGTTGAATATGACATTGTATCTAGATTTATTTCCGAAGATGGAAGATTTTGATACTGAAATTGATCATTGATGGAAACGAGTTTATATTATGCAATTTGTATGCGCTGACCGCAGACAAAAGAACAGAGCAAAGAGTCTTTTTCGAACACTTAGTTACAACTCTTCACTCAATTGAAAACATAGACACACTTTCAATGATTATGGGAGGCGATTTTAATGTACTTATGAATACAAACCTTGACAGACAGAGTGGACACCCACATAGTTCACAGTTGGTTGCTAACGTAATTAATGAAATGCAAAGTGATTTTGATTTAATTGATGTCTCGAGAATAAGAAACCCTACAGTTAAAAAGTTTACATGGAAACAATCAAGACCTCTAATTAAGAGCCGCTTAGATATTTGGTTAATTTCTGACATCCTGCAAGACTATGTACCTTATATTGATATAATACCAGGTGTAAGTTCCAACCATTCTGCTATTGTTTTAGAATTTAAAAGTCCAAAACAGAAGAAAGGTGAATGCATTCAATTGGAAATTTAACAATGATTTGTGCAATGACGAAACGTTTTGTTCTGGAATGTCAGAAAAAATAGATAAGTGGATTAATGAGTCTATACAGTCTGAAGATTTAAAGTGATTAAACAATGGTAAAAAAAAATTGATATATGATCGAGAATAGAATTCCAAGAAGAATAACATTAAAAATTTGATGATTTTCATTTGAAATCAATGCGTTTTGGATAATTTTCTCATAAAAAGTCAAGAGGTGGGAATATTTAAAATATCAGATACGATTATTTTCCAGACAATATAGTATTGATAAAGCAAAAGCGACAAGGGCGATAGGAGTTGAGTTAGAGAAAAAGCTACAATATTTGCAAGGTTTACTGGATAAAGAGGGTGATGTATATATTGAAGAATTTGAGCGTGCCAAATATGAATATGAAAGTTATATGGACTATGTAACTCAAGGCATTATTGTACGTTCAAGGGCAAACTGGACTGAATTTGGAGAAAAAAACCCCACAAAATATTTCTTAAATCTTGAAAAGGCTCATAAAAGTAGATCCCCTATTCTTATGTTGCAGGATGGCGATGTAGCCATTTCCGATGAGAAGAAAGTTAATGAACATATAAGAAAATTTTATACAGATCTATACAGGAAACCAATGATTAATTCTGATTTAAACGGAATGTTTCTTGAACAAAAAAATCAACCAAAGTTGTCTGCAAGCTGCAAGGAAAAATATGATCTCAGCTTATAATTGAAAAAGTGCACCCAGTCTTTGTTTTCAATGGCAAAAAATAAGTCTCCCGGCAACGATGATCTAACAGTAGAATTCTTTTTGTAAGTTCTGGCAACAAATTGGACCATTGCTTGTAGAAACACTTAATTTTTCTTTTGAAAAAGGACAACTCTTCACAACGCCAAGGTTTGATTACTTTGATAGCCAAAAAGGGTAAAGATAAGCTCCTAATTGAAAATTATCGCCCGATTACTTTGCTAAAATTAATGTTGATTTGAAAATTGGCTCAAGAGCTTTAGCTGAGAGACTTGTTTTGCCAGATTTGATACACCCAGATCAGGTGGCCTTTTTGAAAAACCGATATATTGGTGAATCAGTAAGAACAGTATTAGATACTCTTAACTATTCTAAACTAAAAAGTATACCAGGAATTCTACTCAGTTTAGATTTTCAGAAAGCATTCGACTCCCTCGACCATTCTTTTCTTATCCATACCCTCAGATCATTTAATTCTGGAGACAAATTTTGTAACTTTGTTAAAGTTCTATATACTAACTTAGAAAGTTGTGTTATGAATCGTGGAATATCATCTGGTTACTTTCCTGTAGAAAGAGGTGTGCGCCAAGGTGACCCACTTTCTTCGTATTTATTCATTTTAGCAATCGAAACATTTGCAATTAATATACGTAATGACTCACGGGTGCAAGATTTGAAAATAAGCAAAGATGTTGAGTTAAAACTGTCAATTTATGCAGACGACATGAATGTATTCTTGAAATACGAAATGTCCCTCAAATTCCTTTTTGATACTCTTGACAAATTCAGACAAGTTTCTTCTCTTACTATTAATTTACATAAGACAAATGCAATGCGGATAGGCTCTGCCAGATACAATAAATTACCACTGGAAAATGTTCAGGTGGTTTCAACACTGACAGTTCTCGGTGTTGATATATCATATTCACCTGAAGTACTTGACCTTCAATTAAAAAGAATCCTTAGAGTCAACTGAATTTGTGGAAAGTTCGGAATTTATCTTTGATCGGCAAAATACAAATTGTGAAAACATATGCTTTTTCTCAGCTATTGTTTATTGCACTAACCATTGATGGCGTAATGTTAGAACGTGTAAAGGAAGCCAAACTATTAGGTATATGGATAAATGACCGGTTGAAGTGGGATACCCATACTGATGCAATTTACTCAAAAGCCGCAAGACGGCTATTTCTTTTGGTTCAACTAAGGAGAGCTGGCCTATCCAGAAATGAGTTATGTACGTATTATAAAGCCTGTATCCGCTCTGTTTTGGAGTGTGCCTGTGAAGTATTTCATGGGGGGGGGGGGGGGGGCTACCAAACGAACAATCAGAGTTACTGGAGTCTGTACAAAAACGAGCTGTACATATAATCATCCCACAGTTATCTACTGATGCACTAAAAGAATTAAGGTTAGAATCTCTATCTGACCGTCGGAGAATCATGTGTGAAAAATTGTTTGCCCAAATAAAAAAAAAAGATCATCTGTTGAATTACCTCCTTCCATCTAAAAAGGAAAACAAATATGTAATCAGAAATAGAAAACCATTTCCATTGCCTTTATGTAAAACGAAAAGGTACAAGGAGAGTTTTATCCCTTGGTGTCTGTACAACCTTCAATAATTTAAAGTGCAATACAAAGTGCAATATTTTGGGAATATACGGTTCAGACTGTTTCCAGTTTAAATTTTTGTATCATCTGTAGATTTTGAATAGATTTTATGATTGTTGTGTATTATTAGATATTCTTTGACTTATTATCTATATGCGTTCCCCTTCTTGTTTTCTGATTCCTCTTCCCTTCTTTTCTCCTCCCCCCTTTTCTGTTTCTTTTAAATTAAAATGTACTATTTATATGTATGTAAATTTTATGTATTAGAATTTAAATGTACTGCTTGTATGTGAATAATCCAACCTTTATGGTTGCAATAAATGAATAATAATAATAATAATAATAATAATAATGGTCAAAATCCCAGATCAATACATAAGAGAAATCAATAGATTGGTACATGGATTTATATGGAATGGTCCGGATAGAATCAAACGTGAGGTTATGGTAAAGAAGTACGAGGAAGGTGGTTTCAAAATGTTGTGCTTAAAATCTTTGCTTCAGGTTCAAAAAATAAAATGGGCGAATAGAATATTCACATCACAATCCAAAGGATGGAGATTGATTTTACTTGAATTGTTAAAGGATGTAGGGGGCAGTTTTCTTTTTCAGTGTAATTTTGATGTCAGATATATGTACTTAGAGATAAGTGAGTGGTATAAAGAAATTATACAAGTGTGGAATCAAATTTTCCATAAAGATGTATCAATTGCAAATCAAGTAATTTGGAATAATAAGTGTATACTGCTTGATGGTAAATCTTTTTTAAAATCAAGTATTGTTAGTAAAGGAATTGTAAATATCGCACACATGTTAGATGAATATGGGCGGCCAGTGGTCTGGAAAGACGCAAAGGAAAGGGGTCTTTCTTTTGAAGAATATTTCACTTTGTTAGATTGTTACAGAAAATGCCCTCAACGTGGAAACAGTATTTTCTTCAACATAATTTCCACACTCTAGTGACTCCTTTCATCCTTTAGGCTCTCACTATGAACATGACGGACAAAGAAAGCGGACAAAATAAACAACCTCTCATTCTACCCTTCACAATGGTTCTGGTAGTCAAACATTTCAAAAGAACATCTCATCACAGTTATTATGTTTAATCATGTAGTTCCAGGTGAATATGCATGTGACACCTGCTCCACATTATTTTAGACAATAGCTGTGAAGGGATGTTCTTTTGACTACCAGAACCATTGTGAAGGGTAGAATGAGGGGTTGTTTATTTTGTCCGCTTTCTTTGTCCATCATGTTCATAGTGTTACGCGTGTTCCAGCTGAAAATTGTCCATAACTTATTACCAACTAAGGTCTGGTTATGTCGTATTAATAGAATTACAAGTGCAACCTGCTGTTTTCGTTAGAACGATGATGAAAATCTCGAATACCTTTTTGTTTCATGCAAGGTCATTGAACAGTTTTGGTTAGGGGTAAATACAGCTTTTCTGGGGCTTTCTTTCTCTTCCATTTTATCAACTAAAAGTATTCTGTTTGGGTTGACAGAGCGAGCCACGTCAAGATACGTTTTCATGATCAACTTCTTGCTTTTGCTTGGGAAGCACTATATTTTTAGATGCAGAAACTTAGAATCTGTACCATCCGTTCACCATTTCGTACATTATTTAAGATATTTCATACTATCGAAAGATGTATTGCTGAAATAATAATAATAATAATAATAATAATATTCTGGATTTATATAGCGCCTAATACATCTCCAAGAGAGTCTCTAAGCGCTTTACAGAAATATTATTACCCCGGTCATCGGATTCAGGCTTGCCCGCATACAAGCATGAAAGACGCAATAAACTACACATGCATGAAACAAAGTGGGGTTCAGTTTTCGGGATGTTAGATAATTCTGTTTGAACAATGTCGTAGTGAATGCTTAAATGTTGAAGAATGTTTTTTTTTTTTTTAATTTCAATTACCATTTGCTATTTTAGTTAGACAAAAGCTGATGTCCAGGTTGTTTTTAATACTTTTTAGATCCATTCATTGGTTTGTATTTTCTTTGATCTATTTTAGTATGTACTGCAAATGCTTTGTATTTCTTGTTTGTTTTCTTTTGAATATATGGATCAATAAAAACTTATCAGTTATTTAAAAAAAAAAAAATCTCCATTTGTATCTGATGTCTAGAAATTGAGAATGATTCTGTGAGAGTTGACGCCCTCCTGGATAACTCTCACAATAAAGAAATATTTTCCCTATATAATAGTTTTCACCGTGACATGATCCTAAAGTCATCTTCCTATTCCAATAATAACCCCCTTTTGATAACTGACATCGGAAAGAGAAGGATACATGTAAGCACATCACTTAACAAAATGAAAGTAGGCCTTACAAAATAATTTCCATGTCTTAAACGTCTCTCCATTTTTTTTTCGTTTTTCTCTTTTGACGGTTATCCCTCTCACCTCTCTCTCTGTTCATTGATTTTACGGTCACGCGAACGTTTTGCGAAGGATGCGGATGTCGAAAAAATGGCAAAGTCCAACATTCGCATTTTATGCTTCATAAGTTCGCCGAACATGCGCGGGGGTTCGGAAGCGTCGCCAATTGTTCATTTTCAGTTCTGCAGAATTTCAAAAAAGTTTGAAATTTCTGCGAACGGTTTCCCTCGAACAATAACTGACAAGGCTTCAGAACCTCCGCCTAAGTTTGGCGAATTTTCGAAGCATGCAATTTTTTTCGATATTCGCATCCTTCGCAAAACGATCGCGTGCCCATGAAAACCGCACTTCAGGTTTCATCTCTCATGTCTTTAAGTCCTTCCAAATTACAACTCTGCACCATTTTTTTCTCTTGAATGCAAAGAAAACAAAATACGAAAATTAAGCAATCTCCTCCTTTTTATATCACGTTCAGATCTAGTGTCGTTATAGACTTTGGCAATCGGTATTTCTCTAAGGAAGATGACTCTAAGAAAGTTGGATGATAGAAGGAATAAGAAAAGGGAAAATATGAACACAAACTTGGCAAAAGGAGGAAGGGTAACCAAATATGGAATCAAAATCATGAGATACAATATCAATACAGATACTCTTCAACTAAAACAAGACACACAGGGATCAAGAAGGATAAATACATTTTGCATTAGCTTTTTAAATGCTGTGCATTTTATTTTCAAATCACATGAATAACAATTCATCATCAACAACAATAAAACAAAGACATGAATATTCTATATTCAGAAAAAACCAGTACAAACTTCATAAATAACTTTGCCATCCAACTATTACAATATAATAACATCACTCTATATAGAGAATAAAACTCCGATAATAATCTATTTCTTAGTTTTGATTTTTTTTTTATCGACAACGTTACAACACTTTCCAAACTCTACACTATATGAGTACATCTTCAAACACGCCATCATAATTTTTCTCCACAATACTTTTGAATTCACATTATCTTACTCAAAGACTATAATGAACGCATATCATAGATATAAAACGACTGATGTACATACAAAGCAAAGCAGCATAAGAACAATAACAAATCTGTCTTCTCCACCCAAACCCATAACGAACAAGCACCAAGCGTAAGGGTTTTGATGAGCACATTTTTTTTTTTCAGGCGATATAAACATGCAAAGGAAACAGGAATTAGTGGTTAAAAATGGAAGGGGAAAATGAAAAACAAACAAACAAAAAAGGAGAAGTGAGAGGTGATGTAAATAAAGAGAGAGAGAGAGAGAGATGGAGTAGACAAAGATATAGAAATAGATGGAGAGATAGAGAGGGAGAGAGAGAGAGAGAGAGGGAGATGGAGTAGACAAAGATATAGAAATAGATGGAGAGATAGAGAGGGAGGGAGAGAGGGAGAGAGGGAGAGAGAGAGATGGAGTAAACAAAGATATAGAGATAGAGATAGATGGAGAGATAGAGAGGGAGGGAGAGAGAGAGAGAGAGAGAGAGAGAGGGGGGGGGGGGGGGACGAGGCGGATTACACCAAAAGAAAAAGAAATAGAAAACTAAATCAAATTTCTTATTTGTTAATACGTTGATCGATTATCATATGACTTATCATATTCCTCAAAAATTCGGGTATTTGAACAAATAAATAAGATTGCATTCGCTGATTGGAAATAATTCTTGAAAAGAACGAACAAAACAAAACGAAGATAATTATAAATCTATATTTCAGAAGAGGAATTAAACACTAAGATTCCAATCATATACAAATAAATAAGCATTAAGATCGCATCAGAATCAAAAATTGCTCAGATGATTTTACACAATATTAATTAACTGAAGTCTTGAAAAGTAAAGAGAAGAAAACTAAGAATTCAAAACTAAACAGACGAATAAATGGACAAAAGGGGTCTGTGGCATAACACCTGTGATTGGTAGCAAGTTACCACTCAAATAAACCAATCAGAAGCTTTGAAAATGAAAGCAGGATATTATGATTATGATGATCTGATTGGCTGATGAGTGACTATCATAACAAAGACGTCAGGGTATGATACGCACGAAAGTTTAGGCAAGAAACATAAAACACGAAAATCAATCAAGAAAGGAAACCTCACATCAGAAAAGGAACACTGAATTTGGCAGGCATGGAATTTCATAAATTACGATAAGAACTTGAATTACAACGATCATTTTCCCCGATGATCGTCTGTGTTTCTTAAATCATCAGATAGAGTGTCAGCTATCACTCCCTTTCTCGATCGAGAATGATATTAAATGATTCTGATTCTAGGAATAAGTTTTCAAAACTATCTACACCAAAGGATAATAAAAATTTTCACCCGAAACATGACAAAATAGAAAATTACAACAAATACAAAAATCGAAACAAGCAAGGGAAGAACTAACTGGCTTCTAAAATATTTTCAAAGAAACTTAAACAAAACCTTGAAAAAGTCGGATACGAGTGCACCACGTGCACCACATATCGTGCATAACAAAATTGTGTTTGTGCGTGCACACAAAATTGCTATACTATACTTCTTACCCAACAAGCATTCACAATTAATTATCATCAACATTAAATAGTGATGCTGATTACTATAATTGGGTAGTGACTGCAGTCGTTGTTGTTAAATGAAATTTTTGAAATAAATTGTACGGGATAGAATGTCACCCAATTCGACCGATTCTTTTCGTCTGCCTGATTCATGAAAAACAATACTGAAAGTGGTATAAGCTATAAAGCGATAACTAAAATCATTACAAATTATATATGTTTAAAATGGGAAAGAAAGATTATCCTTATCCTAATAACTCCATTGTATACGGACTTGGCAGATGGCCATTTCATGTATATTTATACCAACATCTACGTTACTGTATCATTCTAATATATTTCGACGGGTTGGGTTAGGCGCTAGTGTCTCACGAAATTCAATTGCATTTTTTTTATAAAAGAAAAGCGAGAAAAGAAATACGTATTGCGTACATAGAGAAAAAATAACAAAAATACACGGATTTTTTTCATTTTGGCCACCATTTTACAGAGAGTTGCGGCTGGTCTGTTTCGATAGGACGTCAAAGTCCTGAAATGAATCCAATCCACCTGCGATTTAATATCAACATTTTTAGAAGAATGATCTACAGTAATGTCCTACAACAAGGTGAAAAGTAGGAAAACCATGCAGGTAGACGCTGCTCTGGTAAAGCGATCACGACATTTACCGTGAGGAGGCAAATGTTTCTTGCAAGAATATTTTCTCTCTCCTGTGGTTCGTATTTTAACTTAAAAACTTCACCGAGGCCCTGATGCAATGAATGGATATAACTTTGGCATATCTTTGTATTTACATGCTATCGATATTCATACACGATCGAATTAAAGGGTGAACATAATAATACTGATCTCATTCGTTTCTTAGCAGACAATGAAACTGATGTGTGAGTGTATGTACAAACATTTCATCTGAACTTTATACTAATCACTACTAACAATGTAACAATGTCATTTTCCACCGAACACATATATATATATCTATCTTTCCCTCCTACTGTTATATCCTCCCAGAATATATTTCTTCTCCTCCTATTCATCTTTTTCCCCCTTATAATTCTCTCCTTGCCCCATTCTTTCACTATCACGTTATGCTATGCTATCTACATATCGCTCTCTGACTATATAGCTGCATGTATCATGATTATTCTCAAACATTTCTCAAGGTTTTGCCAAACTATACATCAAGAGAAGTTCTCGCGTTATAATGCAGAGAGCGCAAAACGTATTTATTTCCTATTTCAAACTGTCAAAATTACAACAAAAAAAAAAAAAAAAAAAAAAGAGTTTTAATAGCGGCAAGATAAGCATAACCGTCGGATGGTATGCCTGGACTTTAAAAAATCAAGGTCTTTAAAGAGCTTTAGCGCAAAAATAGCACCATATTATCTGATCATGACGACGTTCTACTTTTTCCTGGGAATACTGTTGTTTTCCTTTTGAAAGAATATTGCAAAAATTCTAAAAACGGGCAATAGGCATATGCAGTTGACGTATTAGAAAAAAAAAACCGTCTATAGTGTATACACCCCAAAATATCAACACAAATACTTACAAATTTGATGGGTTATTTGACTGCTGTTACATTTATATAAAATAAATGGAAGAATTTGAGTAAAACTCTCTATATAGGTCCAAAATATGAGCAAATGCTCCACTTAGTACAAGTTGATACTCACATTTATGAAATCTTCATCATTACTCTTGCGGTATACCAGTTTTGCATCAAAAAGGAGGAAAATTATAAATAGCGTATTATTTACTTTTACAATGGACCTGCAAGTAGGTCCACGCTTACCTAGTTATCCCGATAAGAAATATTTATCCACGGTTTAATCATTGCTAATGTCAAGTAATAAGCACATCCTTGAAAGCCAATATTTGCATAAATGATTGTAAGATTGACACGCTCCTCTTTAAAAAAAAATCTAAATAAAATGTACGTTCATTATACATTTTAAAGTAATATAAACATGATCAAAGCCTAAAATCTTGAAGATTTGGTCCAATATTAATTCTCACATAATATAACAATCCACATTTTCTTCTTTTTTTTCTCACATGAATCGACATTTAACACGAATCATTTACTATGATACAATAATTGTACAAAATGTGATTGAGTATACCACATATAAAGGGTGAATATTCTTTGCAAATTTTACGTATTGTTAATACTGCGCTAATACAGATCATAATATGATTTCAGTTGGCATAATTTCTCCCCTTTTGAAAATCAAGATAAAACGATAGATGAAGAATAACATCATTACTCCTTCAAGTGAGCTAGAAAATGGTGTATTGTTTAGTCACCCATGTCTATTTCACAAATAAATAATCATTCTACGTTTTCATTTTCTGTCAATGCATATCATAATTATATTTCTCATAATAAGAATTGAAGACGCTAGACGGCAGTGCTGTATAATTATATTTCAAGTGCATACTGATATATACATACATGTTGATTCACGTTACATCGATTTCATAAGAATCTTCGATATTGAAGACAACTGTTAAAATTCTTCTGAGTGATACTGATAAACACCTGAACTCAAAATGCCCGTCGTATCAATATTATTTAGAAAATAAAGGTACATGAATTATACTGTTATGAAGTTGAAGCTTGTTGTCAACTCTCCGTCATGTCCGTGAAATAATTACACCCAAAATACTGCAAGCGAACATAACGAACTTTTATATTGCCATAGTAATAATTTTACTGATATTCTTAAAAATCAAGTCAAAGTGGGATAACGTTTCATCGCTAATGATAACGATGATATTATAAGAGAATGAGTTCAAGAGAATCGCAACGATTTCCAAGAAATCGACCTAAGGAAATGTCAGCAGCTTTGTGCGTCACAATTTCAAATGTCAGAACATTTCTAGACATAGCACAGAAAAAATGTCTTTGAAAGTCGCCTCGATTGTATTTTTTCTTATTTCCGAGTACCCCCGCACCCCCCAAAAAAAAGAAGAAAAAAAGGGAAGGGGGAACAAGGGCAGCTTTAAACAGCCTACGAGTAATAAAACAAAATCAAAATTAAATTGTATTTCAGTAAATTTCTGAAAGTCAACAAAATGAACATATCTAACGAAATAAATGAACAAAAAGTTATCTTGCGGATATGTCTGTCATCCATTCACGTCTTAGTGAAAAAGCCTTCAGCCGTGTTGCTTTCTCGTATGGTGATGGTAAAATCTCGCATCTTCACGTCAGTGACGAGAATATTCTCCACCTTCTCCGGCTGGGGACGCCAGAGCTCTCGCCTGATCTTGGCAGCGGTCGGTGACTTCAGGCTCAGATCCAGGGGCGCGTCCGCCGACGGGGTGGTGAACGACGGGGCTCGTTGCTCGGTTCGGACAGTGAGGATGGGCTTGGGAACGACGGGGACTCGAATCGGTTGATGATGAGGAGGAAAGGGCATAGGTACACCATCCTTCTTTCCCGGGATCACGTTCTTGCATACAGTTTTAGCACACTTAGATTTCTCCTGCAGCTTAGCGGTTTCCCTCAGAACATTCCCGCGTTTCTCTGGTGTCTTTGTGATGTTGTTATTCAGTTCGACGGGGCTGAGGTTTCTTTTAAGAGATTGCGCAGGGTTTTTTGTCTTTTCCACTCCCGTATTTGGTTTTGCGTTAAATGTCATATGTGAATCCATGCCAGTTAAGGGTGCATTTTTCTGCTTCAAAAAAGGTTTAGGAGGGGCTTTTGTTCCAACTGACTCACGATTCGAAGCGAATTCAGGACGAGTCGCTACGGATTCATCCCGATTTTTAATGGGTTCAAGAGAACTGGTTTTTCCTTTTGCGTTTCCATTCATTCGCTCTTCCCAAGCATTGACTGGCGTTGTTATGGCGGCCTTGGACTGGGATGCCATTGACTTGGGAACAATATGTTCGCGCAAGGGTGCACTCAACATTTTACTCAAATTCTCATTCTTAGGTTTAGGATCCCGATTCGTCACTTTTCCACCAGCGTCTACTCCGTTCAAACTGTCGCCGCCCGTCTTTGGAGCTAAAGGTTTCGGACATGTAACTGGCGTTGGGGAATTGATTTTCTTATTAGTGAGTTCAGAACGATTTAAGATGAAGTTACTGTTCTTAATGCAATCCTTGATGCCAGAGGGTTTGGCGTCTGGCCTTTTGTCGAGAACTTTTGGAAGATGAGAGGCTTTCTCGGTTTTGTCACATACCGCTTTCTTATCGGCATTGACATAACTATTTTGTTTTATAGAGTGAATGTTCTCATTTTTCTTCAAGGAAGAGTAAGCACTCTTAGCGGATTTGCTCAATGGTTTCTCATCTATTACCAAAGGACAATCATCTTCATCTTCATAGTCATATGGACTGCTTTCGATAATCTCTTTGGAAGCCGGCGGGCTTTTCAAAGGGGCATTTTTGTTGCTCCTGTCCGCGGCGGACTCGGGAGGACTGCTCGCTGTGCTGCCACTCGGCTTGCCGTTGCTCTTGGTGAGGCAACTCGATTTGACGCTGCTGTTGGATATGTTGTTTGATTTGGTGCTGCTGCTCGATTTAAAACCACTGTTTCCTATGACACTCGATTTGACACTGCTGTTCGAGAAGCTATCTGTCTTGACGCCGCTCGTAGCGGCGGAGCTGTTAGGCTTCACGCCGCTGTTGGTTGTAGAACTATTGTGAGACTTGACAACACTCTTTACGGCACAGCTTGCCTTACTATCGCCACTGACAGTGCTGTTGGTCTTCGGAATAACGTTTGGAGAGCTACTTGATTTGGCATCGTTGCTAACGGAACTGCTAGATTTGGGGCTAGGTGTGTTGCCTGACTTAGCACAAGTGGTACCCGTGTTGCTCGCTTTGGCGCTGTCGTTACTCTCAGCAATAGTCGGCATGGGCGGGTCAGGAGTTGGACTGATCAGGCTGCATTCCATGGTGGCGGTCGGGCTAAACAAGCTTCCGTCTTTCTTGTGACCCATCGGACTCTTGTCTTTCCTCGGGCTTTTCTCGTCCACCTCTGACGACCGTGAGTTGCTCCGGATGACAATCTTGATAGGACCAAGTTTACCAAACTCGGTTTCCTTCACCTCAGCTACATGCTTGGGTGGCGGTACGAGCTCGGCGGTCACCTCCGCCTTGACGGGCTTCGACACCAATGACGACGAGTGATGGTGAGAGGTGTGCTTGGGCGACGACGGCGGAATTGGGGAAGGTGATGCTGACGATGAAGATGACGAAGACGAAGATGAGGACGATGAGGATGAAGATGTTGTTGACGAATGGCGAGACAGGGAATGTGGTGGCGGTGGGAGCGGTGGTGTTATTGGGGTTGGTGTAACCTTTGGTTTCTTTACCTTCACTTTTGTTTTCGTTTTCACCTTCACGATTTTCTTTTCCGTTTTCAGTTTCTTTGGTGGTACACTCACAGTCTGTTTCACTTTTACTTTCTTTTTCTTTTTCTTCAACTTCGGCGGCAAACTTTCTTTCCGTACAACAGCATTTGTCTTGATGACCTTTGCACTTCCTTTCCCTTTCCCTTTCACTTTCTTATCTTTGGGTTTCAATCTCCTAATAGTAACCGAACCATCTTCATGCTCGTAGTGCTTTGTACGAATAACAGTTCCATCTTTCTTCGTCTTTCGCATGATCCGGATTCTTGTAACGGGCGACGGATTCTTAAGCTTTGGTTTTGGTGTCTTTTTCTTCTTCTTCAACTTCTTCTTACCTTCTTTCTTTTTCTTCTTAATCGGTACCAGTGTCGTCGTTTTGGCAGCAATGGAAGTCGTCTTAGACTTACTCACTGACCCTGATGACTTGGATTTCTTAATCAAAGAAGAGTCCTTCCGCTTTACCTTAGGGATAGACTTAGCTTTAAAACCACCGCATAATCTCTTAATTGGAGTTTCCTTGCGCAGCACTGGAGGCCCCTCATCGTCGCTGTCGTCAGACGATGACGAAAGAAACGACGACGAGAGATCTTGTGCCAGTTTTCGCTTGACCTGCCCGACAATGCTGGCAGTACGAGCTGGCATGGTTCCTGGCGGTTTGGTCGACGTAGATGGCAGCATGCATGGCGAGTCCTCGGGAGTGTTTGAGTTGCTGGAGCTGCTGCTGCTGCTGCTGCTACTCTCGCTCTCGCCGGGTTCCTCCTTGATATCGACGGGCTCTGGGCGGGGCACGACATCTGGGATTGGTGGGTCGACCTGCAGAGTGGGTGGAAAGAAAAAAAGAGAAGGAAACGCATCACTTTATCATAGGATCAAATCATGATTTCAGGAGACAGATACTCAGATTTATGTGCAGTGATTTAGATTTTGCTCTTCCCTTTAATTCGTTTTTACTTTGTTTTCTTTGAAGGAAACGAGGAAATAGGCCTACTCTGCTGCGTGTAAACCTTTTACACAACCGCGTTACAATAAACCAACCAACCAACCCACTAACCAACCACCAATTACGATTCTAGTTTTAAACCCAAATTTAGTGTTACACTATTTTACAGTCGCTTCCTCTTTTCCTCCTCCTTCTTCTCCTTTTGTCTTTTTCTTCTTTTATTCCTTCTCCCCCTTTCTTCTTCATCCTCTTCTATTCTTCTTCTTCTTCTTCTTCTTCTTCTTCTTCTTCTTCTTCTTCTTCTTCTTCTTCTTCTTCTTCTTCTCCTCCTCTTTCTTGTTCCTCCTTTTTTTTCTCTTCGAATCTTCTTGCCCCTTCAGATAAAGTGATAGTCTTTATACATTTCGATATTTGGGAAAAACATCCTTGCGCAAGCAAACATATTTATTTTAGAACCCAAATTAAAAAGGGTTATCACAAGTCATCCTTCGTTGTACCGAGAAGCATCACATTTCCTTCCAGAATTTGGGAGAAACACATTTCAAATGAAAATATGATATGAAATATAACATGTCCCATACTGTTCGCCAAGTCCGCCTCTTCCCCTCTCTCCTCCCTCCCTCCCTCCCCTTTCTATTTCTATATATACTTTTTTTTTCATTTCTCCATTGACATCCCTTCCTTAATTATTGTTCCTCGAACTCTCGAACCCCACCCCCCATTCGCCTGCTAACATAAATAAATAATTTCCTATGTTTTCATTTCCCTTCATCAGTGTTCATTTTTCCCTGCTAGTATAATGCAACCCCACCCCGGAAAATATATATATATATATATATATATATATATATAAGATTCCTTATTCCTTACATTCTTTCTACTTGTAGCTGCCTCTTTTTCTCACATTCTCTTATTCACATCCCTTATATCGCTTCCGCATGCATGTTAATTAGCCCCGTGTCTCCAAAATTCGTTTCCCTCCTCAACCTCTTTACAACTAATCATTACTATTCATTTTTACTGCAACTTTTGTGATAATTTCACTTTCATCATGGCCAAGCTAGCTTTGCGAAATGTCACGTGATAGCTCTTGATCAACGAAAATAAGAGTCGATATTGAGTTTATATAGATAGGTTCGATTATACAGGGAATAAATGGGGGGGGGGGGAATAGGATAATAGAAAATTGTGGCGACACTTCACCCATCGGTACGTAGGAAGGCAGAATAGGAGGGTAGAAGAACAAAAAGTAAGCCTATTCTATAGAGAAGGAATGGGAGGATATACAAGGAGAAAGGAATGAGAGAAGAGGAAAATCTGGAAGACGAAAAAGATGAGGGAGAAAGAAAAGGCGCAACTGAAGAAGAGGAAAAAACCGAAAGAGAGCAAGAAATATACGAATAGAAATAGAGGGGAAAAATAGAGGGGTCCCGGAGGGAAATAACTATAAGACAAACACGACAAAGGCGAGGAAGAGTTTTAAGGAGTTAGGTGACGGAAAGAGAGAGGAAAAATGATGAAATATGAAGAAAATGGCAGAAAAAGAGGGGGAAAGAAGTAGCACATCCATTAAACTCAGAAGAAGGGAGAAATAAAGGAATGGTTGCTGGAGAAGCGAGCACTTTCGCCTTGCACGATAATCGCAATGTGTTCAGCCATTCCCAAATATGGATATAAAACTGAACTGCTAAATGACATTATTTTGTCACTGCGTTGGTATTTGACATTGAATTGCTAGTAAGCATTCATAAAATCAATAACCATTGCTACTCTGTCTTCACACAGAAGAATATAATGAGACAGAATAAAAACCAAGGCCTGTTTTCGAAGGATAAACAAGACTCAAGCCAGAAATCACTTAATCGACCGCCAACGTTAAGTAGTCGGCATTCCGCGTTGAATGGTAATTACACGGTAACGAGCCGGCTTGGCCCGCCGGGAGTTCGGGCCAGAACACTAATCATATCACCGCTGGCGCGCTCGCTGTGCTTGAGTTTCGAATTACCCGTGCGTTGAAGAGTATCTAACGGGGTTTTTGCACTGGCGGCCAGGTATTTGCCGGGGAGAATGGGGTTGCATCGCAATACACGGCCTAGGTAAATAGTCACGGTAGTAATACTAACATACGATAGGCAATTCACGTGAAGCGGGAATTAAGTAAACAATGCATTGTAGAGAAAGAGATACCATAGTATCTTCTTTTCTCTATCGCTCCATCTTTCAGTGTCTCTGTCTCTTTCTCACTCTCTCTCTCTCAGCCTCTCGCTGTTCTCTCTTTCCCTGTCTTTCTCCACCTGTCTTCAGTGTATAAAAGGTGTATAATCTATCCGACTTGCCTCTCGATGCTTTCTCACATCATCTCAAATCGTAACTGGCAGCATAATCTGGTAACCTACTGCATTTTAAGAGACACGATCTGGCACAAAAACATTTCTCTATACAGAATGTTTCCAAAACTTAAATGCCACATTATAAGGCCCTTCGTTATGACGGATGTTATCGAAATAGTGCTCATGCATAATAATATTTCCAGTCAGTTTGTAAGTAATTAAATATCTGTGATCATCTAAATCTCTGTTCAGTGCATGCATAATCTACACTGAATGGCAATATGTTCTGTTTCATAAAACTGGTTATCAATAACAAACTGCAATAACTGTTATAAGCTACTGAAATCCTTGCTTCTAATAGGCTGAGAGCAAATTTGTCATAGAAATGTGACAGTTGACTGATAACAAGTTTTATGAAACGGGGCCCAGGTCCTCTCTTTTTCAAGCAACCCATCAATCGACGCCCTCCCCTCCTTCCTGTTATCTTCCTGCCCCTCCCCTCCTACCATCTCGACCTGTGTCCCCCTTCCCCATTATTATTCATTTTCAATCTCATCCTCTTTCAGAATGATAATGATCAATCTCTCTCTGAATATATCCCTTCCACCTTTCATCACCCAGATGATTCCATCAGGGATATCGGAGGGGGGGGGGGAGGGGTGTTTCATAAAGCTGTTCGTAAAGTTACGAATGACTTTACGAAGGACTTGAATAATTATGGCAAGCTAAATGAAATTCTCAGTCATTATAAATCGCATCAGCTAAAGGTGAAATATGCAGACGTAGATTAAAATCGCTTTCGTTTACGAACATTGTTATTGCAAAGTAGGCCTATGTTTTTGCCACAATTTAATCGACATTATGGGAAATGCAGTCACACTTTGTTTAAACATCAGGAAAAACTTTGGGCATCCCATTTGGCACTTTATATGCAAGTCGTTCGTAAAGTCATGCGTAACTTTACGAACAGCTTTATGAAACGCCCCCCCCCCCCTGTTCAACATATTATGCAAACTTATATACTTCAGCGTAGTAGCTGCGCTATATATTTATTTCATTATTAGTATCCTTATTATTAGTGTCATGATTCCTTTCTATAACAGGGACCGCGGAAGCGGAGGGAGGGGGGGGGAGGGCTGGGGCGGCAGCCTCCACAATTTCGGCTAAACAAACAAACAAAAAAACCTATTGACTGTAAAAGGTAGGGGCCCTGGACTCTGCTTGTTTGGGTGTCAACTCCCCCCCCCCCCCCCCCCCCACTCAAAAAAAAAAAAAAGAAGAAGAAAAACCCCAAACAAACAAACAAACAAACAAACATACATTCCACAGCCCCTTTACAAGTCCATATTTATCAATAATGCAGTAGTAAGAAAATTATTATCCTTATTATCAATTCTGTCAGTCTTTGACTTGCTGGAATGTCACAATATTGATTTTTTCTTGTCTGTTCATCATAATGCATACTAATCCATATACATGTTTCAACAGTGTCATGATTCCTTTCCAAGTCCCCTTTAATGCAGAAGTAAGAAAATTATTATGCTTATCTCTATCCTTGACTTGCTGGAATATTATACACTACTCATGTTGAGAAATTTGTATCCACTGATTTAAAATCAACACCCTTAACAGTCAGGACCGTATATACTTCTACGTAAATCAGTAATCTGAATTATGAATGCATTATATTGTAACTGCCTACACAGATTGGGCCTTCTACAGTCTTGTTCAAAATCAAAAGATTGCAGTTTGCATTATAACCAGCAAATATAAAACCGATATAATTTCAATGTTTGTACATTCTTAATTCAACTTTCCAGACAAGCATGTATAGGATTACAAACCATATTCGCTTTTATGAGGCATGCAGGATTCCTGCTAAATCTCTTAGGGAGGCATATACATGTACTTCACTGATACGAAAATGCCACGTATACTACATACGTACATGAACTCAACACTGCTAGCTACATGTATCGCAGCACGCATGTATTATCCTGCCTGCAATGTACCCTTGAACGAAAGGACGTTTCTGTATAACACGAACTTGGGACGCACTCGCAACACTCGCGATTTCCGCAATTTTTTTCTCCCCCTAGTTTATGTTTCATCTCAAATGTTTGCCGATATTACGCATCGGAGTTTCCATGGCAACGGTTACATTTGTCGGATTGTATATCATTGATCATGACACCATATTTATATATTTCACTCTCCCTATATTCCGCACTCCTCGGTCTCGGATATTTCGCGGGGGAGCCGTGTAACTCTGTTTACACTCGTGTGTCGTGTGAGTGACAAATACTACATTATCCAAAGGGATATTCTCCTTATCTGCCTTTACTCAAATATAAGCACAACGGGGGTAATCTTGGTCACTAAGCGTATGGACATGACTGTGTCGTACTTCAAAATTGAATATCGGGCTCATGGGCATATGAAATCACTGAATGAAAGCCACGTGTTTGAGGGATACCTGAAATCATTTTAATTGACAACGTTCCCATTTTGCATGTGTCCATGAAATTCAGAATACTGAATTAGACAGCGAGTTTAGCTTAGCAAAACATGTTTTATGCATGCTAATTAGTCGGGTATCAAGGTTTACTGCATTACAAATTATTATAAGCTACTAAAATAAATCTTTGATCGGCTTTGGACAAAACCTCTGATGCTCGTATGCGCATCATTAAAGCTGATCAAGGGCGAATTATAGAAAGCCTGATTTGAGTTTATGCATCGTTATAAGTGAACTTTATCTTGCAACCGAATTACCAGGGCAAACTTCCTTATAAAAGACACCGATCACTGGGAACGTCTTCACTGCTGAATGCGGGGAGAAATATTTTGAAGACGCAAACAGCATGGGTATTATTTTGGATATCATTCGTTCCTAATAACTGTTATTTATTTTCAAATTTGCCCCCCCCCCTTCAACACCACAAGCGTGCTGTCGCTATGAACTATAATACTCAAATGCTCAAGCATTTCAAGGAAATTCTTCCTACCGGGTACCCATTTACTACACCTGGGTAGAGAGTGGCAATTGTAGATTAGTTAGTGTCTCGTCAAAAGACAGTGGTGCCACGGCGGGACTCGAACCGCCAACCTTGTGATCTACAGTCCGGCGGCGTATCCACTGGACCACGGTACCTATATTGCATGATTGTATCTTCAGGTAAGCGACCAATGTGCAATAACTTTGTTTTTGCAGGAGCCTTTTTTCTTAATACAATCATGTACGATATTTCTCTATTTCCCTATAATTTCAATAAATTAAACTACGTTACAACAAAGCTGTCTCACCAAAAGCTTATTTCGCATCCCCTATACTGAATACCTGAAACTTTAAAGACTACAATTTTCATAACTTTGAGATTTCGAACATTATTGTATAGATGACTCATTCATAATTAAATCTACGTAACATTTTCAGCTGGAGTAGAGAGTAGCACATTGTTTCACAGATGTCATCAATTTTTATTGCATATTTTTGAAGTAATATTCTAAATCTTGCAAGTATTGATTAAATACTGCCTATAATTCCAGGGGGCCTGCAATACCCTGCATCACAGACCCGATCACACGAATACGTCGTTGTGTGGATGGGTTGCCATAGCAACACGATCTTCATTTGCAAATCACGCTTAAGGGCTTGTAAGGCAATGGAGATATTCAACTTATCCTCAAGAATTTGTATAGCATTAAGGAAATATGTAATGAAATCTTATAAAGAAATAGTAACACATGATGAAGATACTGTAAGCATTAACGTTTATCAACTACAGTACGAGAGATGATCCATCTAGTCATCGTGTGGAAACATTATCAGACTGGGTAATGGGGGGGGGGGGGGGTGGCGTTCCAGAGGGGGGTTTTTTCTTCTTCAATAAGCCATGTCGAGCGACAGGCGACTCTCAAAATGTTATGAGGGGAGGGCGACTATTCCTAATCCTAGCTTTCTTGCTACGTATACTGAGGTAGGGAGGGGGAAGGGAGAGAACAGACAAATGTTGGGGGGGGGGGGGGGGTGGTTGACACAATTATTTTTTTTCAAAATGATTCACACCTTATAGGCATAATGATGTTTAGAGTTTATTATTTAATTCTGATTTTAAATCTGTATTTATAGCCATGACTGGAAGAAATTCTCCAGGAAGTCATTGACCTTATGGAATGACGGGGAAATCAAATCATCCATACCCCATTTCATAACCTCTACCTGTACCTCTGCATAGAATATGGCGAGTCAGCGACAGAAACATTTCGATCCCAGGTCCGATGTGATAATCAGATCCCACCGCCCCCACCCCGCCCCAGCGCTCCGCCCCCCTCTAACCTCTCTTGCTACCGTTCATCAAGACGGCAGGTCACGTACAACCTCTGGACCTTCTTATTCTTGGCACTAAGCATCAACGTTTCGCCAAGTTTGCCGAGGTGCTCATGAAATTTGTTTGTATACCGAGCCTTTCTCACGCTCTCATACACCACCATTTTGAATACGTGACGTCACGTTTTCACATTTCGTCGGCATCGGCTGAGTAGCTGATGTTAAAACGAGGTAAAATCATAACGTTTCAGACCGAGTTAATCACAAGTGATGAAATAAAGCTATACTTTCATAAAAAAGAGTGAAAATGATCTTTCTACCATGTGTGATGTGGATGTAGAGAGGGGAGGGGAGCGACAAGATAAATAAATAGAGAGAGAGAGAGAGAGAGGTAGAGAGAGGAGGGGAGCGACAAGATAAATAAATAGAGAGAGAGAGAGAGAGAGAGAGAGAGACAGACAGACAGACAGACAGACGGGGGGGGGGTTGGTGGGTAGCAAGACTTGAAAAAGGAAAAATAAAAAAGTTGAGTGAGTAAAACAAACGTATGGGAAACGACTAGAGATAGATAAAATAAAATGAGAAGAGTATAAAGAAAGATTGAGATAAATATTTTACTAAAGAGAGATACTATAAAGAAATATAGAAAGGAAGGGGGCGTTAAAATTACGAACAACGAGTGAATTCAAAAAATGCGCATAGAGACAGAAATTTGACTTTGCATGGGTTAACAATCTTATAAGCAGGAATCACCATGGAAACAACCTGAAAAGATGTCATACGTAGAGCAATCCTTCGTGTACTAATTTCTTACAAACCTCTTGCGACAATGCCAGAAGAAATAAACGTCTAAAATAACAAATACAGGGTTTTACAGTCCCATCCTATCATATGCAAGCACTGCAGAAGAGAGAGAGAGAGAAAGAGAGAAATTTTGTCCCATTTTTGACGAGGGAGTGAAAGGCTTTCCTAAAATGACATCGCGTTGAGAGGTTAGTGGGTCACGTGGATGCGAGTTAGTCTTTCTCGAATTCCTTCGCTGGAGGGAAATTTTCTGACATTTGGGCTTAGGACAACAGGTAAGCGGAGATTTTTGTCAATAACAATGGGCTTTAATGTGAGCAGGCAGGCTCGCAAATCAAGAGCGAATAAAGCGGGAAATAGCGAAAGCGAGTAAATAAATTACTTGGTGTTCCCAGGCTCGACTGCTCTGTGTAGATTAAGTTAGAACTGGAAGGTGGAAGGGATGACAGCGACGTCGACAAGGAGGTGGACACCATGATTAGAGACAGAGTTCAAAATATTGATGAAAATTATCATATCAAGGGGTTGCTCATGCAGATCAACAAGACTTGTATATTCCGCATATTTTTTGAAATGTGGACAGCTCTATATATTAGCACGATTGTCTAAGGAGATCGATAGAATAAAGTGGCAGTTATATAGGGAAATATGAAACCATGAGATAGACAGATAGATATAGATAGA